>BRXX01000272.1:0-63362 GCA_030267905.1 Triparma verrucosa
ACCCTAACCCTAACCCTAACCCTAACCCTAACCCTAACCCTAACCCTAACCCTAACCCTAACCCTAACCGAAGAGTCTGCCAAGCGCGCACAGGCCGTGTACCTCAGGTTTTTCCGGAGGAAGATCGCTCTCGCAGCGGTCAGGGCGCAGGCGGTCTGGTTGAGCAGCAGGCTCGAGCATGCACGCGCGCATAATGACGGATGCCCAGGACCGTCGTGGGGAGCCAGAGCCCAGAGTCGGAGGGCGAGGAGGGACCACGAGGAGTACATGTGGGCCAATACGAGCTGGGACAGCGCGCATCAGAGGCGTGGCTAGGTCGCCAAGACGACCCCTTCGTAGCGAGTACCGACACATCTAGCTCTTGTTAACGCTCTCTCCTCCCGTGTGGCTGTTTCTCCGAACTCTTCTCCGTCACCTCGTCCGGTTCAGCCATGCATAGTAAAAGGAACACCATTTAAATAACCCTAACCCTCATGGACCGTGCATCCATATCCCTAACCGTTATCCCTAATCATACGGTAACTTGCCAAAATGAAGTTTCGGATCTGTAAAAGTCTGAACCAGTCATCCAACACTAACTCGAAAAGTACACCGCTGTAGCCATCCCTCCGCTCGCTTCCTGAGTTAGAGTGTTTTTTTGTTTCTCGCTTGAGAAGGAATTTGAAGATATTCCTGGATATTAAGAGAGGAGAGGGTTCTACATCTCGAAGTATTTTTAATTCTATCCGCGCCAAATATATGTGATGCATAAGCGCGATTTTCCAGTATAATTACTTCTTTCACGTAGTAAATTGGCCTGGGAACGTACGTATTTTTGTTTGCTTTGGTAAATACCCAATATTAAAATCTGAAATACCCAGGAAATGTGCAGGCAATAAACCCCTACCGGTACTGCTCGTTTTTACTTACCTGTAAAAACCCACTTGCTTTCATCCACCAAATATGGGAAGCTGGTTTTCTAAACCTAAGTGCAAGTATAACAGTGGATGGTACGTGCGGCAAAAAAAACTCGCCAAAATGGAGTGGGAAGGATGAAAATGCTCTGTGCTGTTCGACCTTGTGGATCCCGTGTTTTTCGATTCTCACCTTCATCTGGAAGTCCTACATATTGTTCAGGGCATGTGTTGAATATTGCTAGGTCGGCAGCATTGAAGATGTCGTCGCTTCCGTTGCTAGATGCACGCATGCACGCCATGCGGCCCAATGGGCCCCAGGCCCCTAGCGACTGATTGCATGAGAGAGGTCTCAGAGGCTTCTCGGCCCTAATGGTGGCGCTCCGCGTAGTGCGCGCGCGGGCAATGCTTATGTCAGGGTTACTGCACTGTCTAACCCCCAATTCACCCACTCCTCCTCCTCATAGGAACAAGAGTAACGCTTGTCCGCCCGGATTCACCGTGGTTGAATCTTGTGGAAGGTGGTCGTCGTCCATCAGCTGCAGAGCTCCCACCTCGGGTTTTGATGCGAGGGCTATTCCTTCAGGCTCCGGAACTACCATGCGCGGTTCTTGTACGGGTGACTCAAGAAAACCTGGCAGTGGAGGCGGCGCCGTACCTGCTGATCCATCATGCCCATCTGGTTACATGTTCACCTCTCAACAGGACTCACCATGCTGTTCAGGATTTGCAAGTACTTGCTTGGAGAGCACGGCAACCGGCTGGGCGTCCGTGGTGACCTGTACTGAAACTCGAGGAGACATGGTATTTGACACCCATGGCCCTTACAGTTGTGAGGACAAGCACAACGGTGTGTCCGTCAACTTTCCGGCCCAGCAATGGTGCAAAGACTCTGGAAGCGACGCCTGTTGGATTCCATATTCGATGCAGGCTGATGGGAAGTGCTTTCCCTACGGTGAGATGCAGTGGGACCAGAGCTCTGGCTACTCTGCCAAGTCTAAGAGCGGGGGGTCTGAGATCCTTTTGGATGGACTTGCTCCAAGTACGATGTCTGCAAGCAGTGCGGGAGCCCCGGTCAAGATTGTTTACAACAAAGGAAACATCGCTGGCACTGCGTCCGGTGGCTTCGCTTGTGTGGTTATCGTTGGTGCTTTTTTGAGGAAAAAGCAGAAGAAGAAGTCTGCAGGAACGGCTGGGGATGTCGAGCTCAAGGGTGGAAACACTGTTTAAGTACGATACAATAAATTTATTATTGAAGCGGGGAAACAGTATGTCTGTCTCTATTTTAAAATTTTCCGCCTCCTTTTATCACCGCCACACCCTTGTCTTCACCTCCACCAACACTAACTCCGCTCAACCCCTCAATCTCATCGTCATCAAATCCCACACCAAAATCATCGCTCATGTCACTTCCTCCGCTGCTGTTCAAGAGCCCTCTTTTATCGCTCATCTCCATCTCTCCTCCTCTGCCCTCTCCTTCTCCGCTCTCACCCCTCCACCCGATATTGTTTCCAACGCTATGTTTTATTGAATAAGTGAAATAAAATATTGTCACGATTCCAAAATAAACTAGAAGTAACACCAACACGCCCATCTCGAGCTGCAAAACCAACAGCGTTAGATTCAGTATTAATAATTTCTCTTCAACCACCATTTTTTTCTCCTTTTCTTCTCACCTGGGCCACCAAATACCAATTAACGAATATCGCAGTACATGGCAGGTACGGAAGATAGGGAGTTCTAAATAGCTCTGATCCTGATGAATCGTGGCTCTCTACCTCGGGGCATTGGACATCGATCATGTGTGTCATCTTGCAGACTCCTCCGAAGTAGCCCAGACTCATTATGACGCCAAACCAACTCGACCCGAAGTGCGTGACGCTCAGTCCGCACACAAAGGAAAGAATATTTATAGCTGTGACGAGGTGTTTCAGGGACCATAACCATCCCAGTCCGTTCTCTGAGCTTCGCCGCCTGAAGAAGAGCAGGCTGCTGTCTGTGAGGGAGAAGGACACGAGAACTTTACAGTTATAATTGTCCGTGTCGTGTTGCGTCGTGTTAGCCCCATTAGATATTATTTCAGCTAGAATTACGAAACAAATACGATAACGAATGATTCTCGGTTCTTGGACGCTTCGCTTCCTTAGGCAATCACTTCACTCGGCAATCGCATCACTCTCGGCAATCGCTCAGCTCGGGCATCGGCCGCTTCGTTTCCTTGATACCACCCTGCGGCAGTCTAAATTCACTCACCTCCAGCTGAAATCATGTCTCCTAAAATTGTGAACGGCACGAAGGTGGCGATGACAGTCATAGCGACTCCGCAAATCATGATGCCTTTCCGTAAGTTTCCCTCGGGCTCGTCCTCCGTCCTGCCCTCCACCTCCTTAAAAACCGGTGGTAGAAGTCCGTCCAGGGCCATCATGTAGAACACTCTCGGTTGCGCGAGAAGACTGACCAGCACCACAAGCGGAAGGGTGGAGAGTTCCCCAATCGCCGCGATCTGGGCGGATACCGTAGCTCCGTTGTAGTGAAATGCTGCGACGAGCGAAGTGAGCGTGAAGATTGGGTCAGATACTGCACTACCTCATCGCCTCGCTCCTTGCCTCGCTCTTCGCCTCGCTCCTTGCCTCGCTCCATTACCATTTTCCCAAGCTGCTCTCCTCTCACCTCCAGGAAATCCGCTATTTTCGTCTATCTGATCAAAGGGCTGTGGTATAGCGAGACGAGTTAGCAGGACTCAACCAACCGCTGAGCATTTCCCTCTTCTATTCTCACCTGCATCCCTGTCAAAGCTGTCGAAGCGAAAAAGTACAGTACTGCTGCTCCCATGATTGTCATCATGACCGCCTTGGGCACGTTCTTAGTCGGATCGATGGCCTCCCCCGCGACGCAGCAAACTTCGTCATATCCCAAGAATCCAAAGAAGGACGTGGTAGCTCCCTGCAAAACTGTGTCGCACGAGTTAGATCAAACTACCGCCAGCTCCATCAGCTAGGAAGAAAGGCACCATTCCCTTCCCTTGATATACTTTCTCACCTCCGGAGAATCCCTTAGGCCCAACGTAGGGCGAGAGGTTCTGCCCGTCGAAGAGGGCAAATCCCCCGACGATCATGAAACAGACCACTCCGACTTTGGCCACAGTAACAATATTGGTGGTCTTCTTTGACTCCTGCAGCAAGGAATAATTTATGTTAGGTTTTGTTCGGCGTCATTCACACACACACACACTAATACCAAGATATCTCACCTTAACGCCTGAATATAGCAACCAGAGTGTCGCCGCGGACAAGATCCCAGCCAGCGGGTTGAACCCGTTCCTCCCGAAGGGTGCCAGAAGCGCCTCGGCCCAGTCTCCCGCCTCCATTTCCACAGTCAACCAGTCGAGCACCTTGTCTCCCCAATTCCTCGCCACGGCCGCGCCAGAGACGAGGTACTCCAAAGTCAGGCAGGCAGCGGCCAGCACGGCGAAATACTCTCCGCAGGAGGCGTAGACGAACGTGTATGCCGATCCAGAGGCTGCACGAAATATTTTGAGGGGTGAGAGTGTCGCCCCTTCACCATTGCTTTGCCTCTGATTAATCGTTCTTCCTCACCTGGAATATTTGCGGACAACTCGGCGTAGCAGCACCCGGAGAGGACGGCACACACGCCGCTGATGAGGAAGCAAATCGGCGTGGCAGCACCCGCCTGATTCCTCGCAATTTGGCCGCTCAGCACGAAGATGCCGCTGCCGATCGTCCCTCCCAACCCCAAGAACACCAAATCCCGCAGCGTCATGTGCCTGGCGATGCCCTCCTCGCCGCCGGCGTCGGACGACGATGATGTGCAGGAGAGCGAGCCAATGGGCTTTCGGAGGAAGGGATTGCGCATTGTAATGCCAAGAAAGATACAAAAACGAATCCAGTTACTTGTAACACTGCACAGCACGGATCAGATGTCCACCTTAGTCTCGTTCGTGCAGTTAATTTCAAGCTGAGAGGCGTTCTGTGGCCTGAATCTGCAGCAAAGGCGAAAAATGATATGTAGGCAAAATACTGAAAAGATACTTTGTCAAGTAATACCTTGCAGGTCCGTGCAATAGAATCGAAATTGGACGAACCGGATCGTTTTGCCTTGCTACGCCTCCAAGATGCAGGCAAATAGCTGTGCTGCGTTTGTATTGGCTAAAAAATGCAATTGACGATCTCCTCCCTCCCTCCTCTTCATCCAAACCTAACCCCCCATTCCTCACCAGGGCGACGTAAGATCACTGACAGCAGTAAAGCCATAGTTTCGAGTATAGCATGTCGGACGCTCGCGCAATCCTCGGTGTGGGTCCTGGCAAAGCTACGGCAACAGGTGAGGACTGATAAGCGACTGATAAGCGAAATGTGATGAAGACGCTGCAAACCCCTCCATTAAGTGTGCCATTATTGTGTGCCATTATCGTTACCCTAACCCGTGTGCTTACCCTTACCTTGTGCGCCCTCGCAGTGGATCCTGTTAAGCAAGCGATGAAGAGTCCTACTGGCGCTGCCAATGCTGAGAAGAAGGTGAGTGGAAAAAACCGAGGCAGTGTGAGCAGTGTATGCATGCATGGATCGCATGCATGGATCACACATTCCCTTACTCACTCCTACTCACTCCTACTCAAACCAACAACGCCCACAGTTGAAGCCCCCTCGGGGCATGTCCCGCGAGGTCTTCAACCTCCTTCAGACGCAGCAAAATGAAATCGCCGAGGGCCTGTCGGCGACGCCTTTGAATGACCCGTCTCTGCAGGCCACTACTCTCCTGCCCACCATGGTCCCTTCTTCTCGGCCCAAGGGCGGGAAGGTGGGCGCCATGGGCAAAAACGACAAGGTCTCTAAGTGGGTGTGGGCGCCCTTCAGCTCGACGGCGCGGAATGACGGCGCTGACTTTCACCACTGGGTGAAGGCTGGGGTCGAGTACCCAGACTACCCCTTCGCGAGGTTCAATGTCCACCTTGATAGCGTCGAGTACACTGAGGAGGAGGTAAGTCGAACTTGTAGTTTGCCGCTGACTTATGTATATATATATATATATTGTCGCCGCTACTTTATTCTAACTCGTCGTCGAAATCACTCCTCACGCACCCTCACAGTACAACCTGTACCTCGCCAACAGCGAGTGGACGAGGAGCGACACGGACTTGTTGATGGGCCTCTGCCGGAGGTTAGATTTGAGGTGGGCCATCATCCACGACAGGTACACGGCTACTCCTAGGAGGACGATCGAGCAGCTGCAGCACCGGTACTACTCTGTCGCCTCCCGGCTGACTCACGTTCGCCTGACCTTGGCGCAGGCCGGGCCCATAGACCCGTCCAACCCCATCTCCACGCTCGGCACCGGCTCTTCGTCGCAGTCCTTCAACCTCTCGTACGAGGGCGAGAGGAGGAGGCAGCTCGAAGTGGCCTGGAAGAGGTCCAAGGAGGAGGAGCAGGAAGAGGTGAGAAGCTGCGAGGGAAAAGTGAGCATCCAGGTCCAATCAAGTATTCACGCTCGCTAACACAATACACCCACACTTGCTCCTCGCAGAACGACTTGAGGAAGGAACTCAAGATGGTGGAGGCGCAGCTCCGAAAGCTGAAGAAGGCTGGAAAGGGGGAGGAGCCTGCGACCAACACGACTTCGGACCCTCACGAGGCCGCCAACTCGTTGTTTCACCGCCCGCTTCCCACCGCCAACCTGCCGTACCTGCAGTCCGCCCGCCTGGAGAACCCCGTGGGCGTCAACGGCCTGTCCAAGACTCTCATCAAGAAGATGGAGCTGGTGCTGCAGGAGCTCGAAATCGAGGAGCGACCTCTCCCGACCAAGACAGTGGTCGACATATACGACCACCTGAGGAAGTCGATCGTGACTTTGCTGACGCTGCAGAAGATCGCTTCGAAGAAGGAGAACTTGCTCCTGAACAAGAAGGCGGAGATGGGAAAGAGCGGAGACGCTTTCGAACGGGATCCGGTCGTCAATATGAACCAGCGAAGGTCCGGAATTTCCCAGCAGGGCATGAAGCGCAAGAGCATGGAGGGGATGTCTGCGCAGCAGCAGGCCCAGCACGCACAGATGCAGCAGGCACACACCGCCAAGAAGCTGAAGAAATAGTTGTTGTTGTTAATTCAAAGCTCGTCACTCACTTCTTATTATTTTCCTAAAGCCTTGATTTGGCTCATCATGCCCCGGGCTTGGTTCATGTAGCTGCCGCCGAAAAGCACGTAGTGATTGGCGATATGATACCAGTTGTAGATGAGTTTTCGGCTTTCGAAGTTTCGTTCGAGGGGGTACTCCTCGTTGTAGCCTGCGAGAAAATCTCCGCCGAAGCCGCCGAAGAGCTGGGTCATGGCTATGTCGGCCTCGCGATCACCGTAGTATGTGGCCGGGTCGTAAATTACAGGTTCACCTCCCTCCACGAACGCCCCATTGCCTCCCCAAAGATCGCCATGTAGCAAAGACGGGACCACGTCAACTTCCGAGAGCACTCTTCGAATGACCTCCTCGACCTCCTTGACCTCCGAGTCAGAAAAGCCCAGGTTGGAGCATTTGTCTAGCATGGCGTGGTAGCGATGCTTGATGAAGAAGTCAGGCCAGATGTTCTCCCAAGTATTTTTTTGCGGTGTCGCGCCAATGGTGTTGTCGATGTGGAAGCCGAACTGACGACGAGCGAAGCGACGAGTTAGTATAATTAGAGAGTAATGTCGTATCGAAATAGCCCACCTTTCCATTCTCAGATAAACAGCGATGCATTTGGGCAAGCTTCCTCCCCATCTCCCTCCCATCGCCAACGCCTCCAATGTTGAGGTACTCAAAAACTACGAACGGCCCGGAGACGTAGTCGCTCTTGGAACCAAAGACAAGGGGCTCCGGCACCCGGATAGTCTTTGTTTCGTGCATCGCCTTCACGCCGGCAAACTCAGCGGACAGCATCTTCTCGTCGGCGCTGTCATTGCCCTGCGACGAGCGAAGCGAGTCGTGTAGTTAATAACAGCGTATGATTTGGCAGTGGCGACGTTACGCACGGAAGTATCGACCATGCAGGTCAATATCCAGTACACCTGCCACTTCAACTCGTCGCTTCGCTCCTCGCACACTCTCACCTTCTTGTAAAAGTACCGTTTGCCAGTCGAAGTGTCCTCGGCAACTCCTGTGGAGGCGAAGCCAGATCCTCCGCTCCCGCCCTTCGCCTCTAGACTGGCAATGCCCAGGGCGCTCGACATGTCCTCCAACAGCGACATCACCCTTGTTGATGACGATGGGATACTGCGATGATCCGGGCGTGGTGGTGGAAGGCTGCTGCACAGCCTATTAACAACGAACCCGGTAGTTCGAGAAGATAGTGCGACAATAATGACCAGCAATAGGGTTGATCGTGGTGCGAAACGTTTCGTTCGCATCAAATGGTGGCGGTTTCTGAGGGTGAAATTCCAGAGCTGCTGCTGCTGATCTATTTTGGACCTGACAAGTAAATCACTCTGACGATCGTATTCACCATAGCCGCTCGTTACCTAGCTCAATTTGAGCTACCTTGACGCGCATATTTGAGATATAAAGGCGCGCTTTCCTCCTGTCTCGAGTAATTCCATAATTCCACTCCATTGATTGCCCTCCCATGCCTTCCGCGGGGCAATGCCAAGAGTTCCTAGCGAAGGCGATGGAGAGCTCGCGTGTTTCCGTGCTTTTGCAGAAGCTCCAGGCCACAGAGGGGGGAGAGGGCGACGTTGGCTCCCAAAATCCGACCACATCCCCAACGCCTCAGCTCACATGGTTGTATGGCAACGTAACTGCGGAGTGTAGAAAGTGTTCGGCGGAGGGAGCCGAGGCGCACGCTAGGGGTTTCGTGCAGGCTCCGCCGCTGAGCGTTGTGCTGTGCTCGAACCGGCTGGCGAATGAGCACGAGGTGGAGGAGGTGCTGCTGCACGAGCTGATTCACCTGTACGACCTCAAGGTGAAGAAATTGGACTTTGCGAAGAGTGAGGACCTCGCGTACTCGGAGATACGTGCCGCGCGAGAGGTGAGTAGACAAGAGCCGCGATCGAAGCAACCATTCGATACAAATTCACTTACAAACGAATGCGTTGCGACCACACAGTCTGAGTGCAAAATTGGCACTTTCAGCACGCTGTCTTCTCTGTGCGGCGGTGTCCGTGACCGAATGGCTTTGTCTCGCAGCAATAGTGGTAGTGGTAATGATAGTGGTAGTGGTAGTGGTAGTGGTAGTGGTAGTGGTAGTGGTAGTGGTAGTGGTAGTGGTAGTGGTAGTGGTAGTGGTAGTGGTAGTGGTAGTGGTAGTGGTAGTGGTAGTGGTAGTGGTAGTGGTAGTGGTAGTGGTAGTGGCGGTGGTGATGCTGATGGTGGCAATAAAATTAATAGTGATAATAGTGGCGGTAGCTACCTGAGTGAATTTTGTACATCACGTTTAAAGGATTGCACTTACAATGCTGCTTTGAGTGCGACGAGCAACATGTATCCCACAAGCGAGGCTCGGAGCTCAGTCACCAGCGTTTTTGGGAAGGCCTACGCAGACATGGATCCTTGGGGTGGAAGTCCTGACTGTTCAACGACGAGAGAGGCAAAATGAACAAAATAAAGAATAAATCTGAACAAATCATGAACTCAAACTATTGCGAATTGTTTTTTTAATTTTAACAACTACTTGGTCACATCAATGTTGTCCACTCCGACCTTTTTGAGCTGCTGCTGGAGCTGGATTTCCAGACTCAGGTAGCCCCGGTTCTCAAACTGCGTGTAGTACTCGCGCATCTTCGGGGGCGGGCGGGCACGCCTCGGCATCATCCCCGACTCGAACTTGTGGGGCTTCAGCAGAGTGCGCAGGTTGAGGCGGTTGTAGTGAGCGGCGACGACGGAGCCCCCGGCCTTCTCCACGGCCTCGGCGGCCTGCTTCGAAACCCGCGAGACCTCCAAGTTAACGGGGTACGCGAATTTGTAGCCTCGACCTCCCTCAAGCTGCGACGAGCGAAGCGAGCCGAGAGCGAAAGACGAGCCGAGGAGCGAAAGACGAGTTAGAATAATGTAGCAGTGCATGCACAAGCCTTCTCCTAACACTCTCTCACCTTCCACTGGCCTCCTATCTTGTCGCTAGCTACTAGTTTTACGCCGTGCTTGATGTTGTTCAGGACATCAGCGTCGAGGAGATCCTGCATTCATTTTTGTTGAGTTAGTTATAGTTAGAAGGAGATAGAATTCAATAGCCCCTTCTATGCTCTCTTGCTCTATCTCACCTTCATGGTTATAGTTCCATTGGGGCCAGTGCCGACCGGATCGAGCCTCCCCATGGCAATGTAATTCTCTATCTTATTCAAGCCCAGCGTCTCGAGGGGCTTGGCGTTGGGCTTGGTGAAGCCCCTCTTGGGCATTCTCCGCCAGAAGGGAGTCTGACCTCCCTCAAAGCCCAAAGCGACGCTGCCGCCTCCCCTGGCCTTCTTTCCCTTGTGTCCCCGGCCGCAGGTCTGTAGTAGTGGTGGTGGTGGTGGTGGTGGTGGTGGTGGTATGGTGTGTGAGTTTTTTGCTTGTGGGTTGAACTGTTGCTTGCTTGCTTGCTTGCTTGCTTGCTTGCTTGCTTGCTTGCTTGCTTGCTTGCTTGAATTGGTAGGGTTGTCGCCTCGCCTCGCCTCGCCTCACCTTTCCCCTGCCACTACCGATGCCCCTTCCGACTCGCTTCTTCTTCTTCCTGTCGCCCTCGGGGTAGGTGAGCTCGTTCAGGGCCATGCTCGAGAACATACATTGTAGGGGCGCCGCGACGTTTCTGGAAGCAGTGAGGGAATGTTGACTGAGGCGTTGACTGAGACACGATGACCGAGCCAAGTGGAGCATTATGACGACTGATAACCTACTGTTATAGGGACTTATAGGGGACTTATTGACGACTTTGGATGACCTATGGGTGAATAACGATGGTCATTGTGAGAAATATATCGGCGTTTTGGGGAATTAATTAATGAAAGGCTCGCGGGCGGCTCGTAAAGGTGAAATTATGGCCAGCAAAGGTTATCGACGGTGTGGCCCTCGCGGATGATGATTTCTTTTATCAATAAAATTACAATTAGGCGCAATTAGCGACATCACAGTATTGTTAACCGCTTCTCTATGTACTACTAGTGTTACAGCCAGCACCAGGCAGCACAAAAGCGGAACACACCTGCTGTTAGGGTTGCGTGAGTCAAACACAGGAATATGCCCAAATATAAAACTAAAGAGCCTACTGTGGCTGCAAATGATCGCACGCACAGCTCGCGTCGCCTCCAGCCGCGCTAGATGTTTCACCCATCCCACCCGCGGTATGTCACTCCTCTCTAGTGGCCTAAGAATGAATATTAACAACATTGGGCCAAACATGGGTACATCGTCACATTCGATGAATTCCACCGTACTTAAAAGGGAACTTAAAAGGGCCATGAGCGGCTTCAACTTCGTCGGTCCGAAGGATCTGGACAACATTCTAGACCCTGAGGCGTGTAAAGTGAGTGAGTGTGTGAATAGCCCTGTTGTGGCCCGATAATAATGCAAACGATGATGCCAACGATGATGCCAACGCCACGTACTAACAGCAACAACGCAGGACTTGCCAGGGGACGAACTGGCGATGGTATGGAAGGAGTGGCACAAGGATAAGGAGGGGCAGCTGGGGTGGGTGGTAGAGGGGGGCGTCGGAAAGTCTGTGTTGGAGAGTGCGAGGTGAGGAGAGGAGAGGAGAGGAGAGGAGATGCGATGCGATACGGTGCGGTGCGATGTAATGTGATGACACAGGCGACCGAACTATGCAATGAGATGAAACGAAAATGAAACAAACAAAAACAGAAAACTCACCTCACAATCATTACGCAACCCGCAACAACAACTGCAGAGACAAAAACGGAAAGTTCTTCATCGTTCCGATCTTCGACACCCCCACCCTGAACAACAACGGCGGTGGAGTAGGAGACGTCGAAGACTGCTACGGAACCACCCCCGCCAACGCTGGGTACTACAACCTGATAGTGCAGTTCTTCCCCGACTCTCATTTCGTCGTCGCTCCCCTCGACGCGTACCAGCAGAATCCCGCCGAGGCGCAGCCGGTCCTTTCCTTCTCCGTATTTGAGGACTACATAGATTCGAGGAACATGTGCCTCGTTAGGGCGGACGTCATCGCGAAAAACCTCAAAGAAGAGGACGCTAGGAAGGTTATATCGATGTGCATCAAGAACTGGGAGGGGGGGGGAGGGAACGACTTTGTTGACAAATTCAACAACTCGCCAGCAGAATTTGACTTCGACCAGTACCTCAAGTCGGCAAGAGAAGAGTGGTTCGGAATGAAGTAACTTGTAAAATTAATGAGGTATATTTTTTGTACGTAATCTTTTAATCTTCTAATTTATAGCACGTTGATGGTGCTGTCACTGGCTTGGGGTAAGTGAAAAGCGTCTTCGCTTGTTACGGAGGAGGAGGCGTGGGGGCGGGTTGTGGGTCGGCAGATGGGTTTGAGGACGTACTCGTAGAGATTTAAAACGAGGAGGAGGGTTCCATTGATGATCATGACGAATATTAAACCGTGTAGGAAATTGCTGAGTTTTGTGCCTTCCTCGTTTGTGAGGGCGTACAAGACCAGCGCCTCAATTGTGAACATGAAAAAGAGGGTGAACTGCAGCCCTTCGAGCCTACCCATGTTGAGCTTCATCACGTCGCCCCAAGTCGGAATTCTATCACTGGGCAACAGGGGAGGGAGGAGGTAGGTCAAAACCCAACTTAGGCCTAAGAAATCTGATACCCAAAGGGTGGGATGAGAAGGATTTCCACAGCGCTCAATGTGTCCCCCCACATCAATTTTGGCATCAGGACTAGAGTTCATGATGCAGCGGAGTGCCTCGGTGCTGATGTAGATCATCGGGAAGAGGACATTAGGAAGGGATTTAAAAAGCATCGTGAGTGCCGGTCCAAGCTTACGATCGGAAAGATTCGAGTAAAGTTTAGATCCGCCAAGGAAGGCAATTGGTAATATCAATGTCCAAATACACGCCGTCACATAATTTCTCTTCAACCCTAAGTAATACGCCATAATGAACACATAAGCTGCACTTATCATTGAGCAGGATCCAATAAACAGCTTCTCGTTTCTGCTCCCGAAGTTCCTTGGATTTCCTCCAGCAGCCGAAACTGAGCAAACCAAACCAAACCATTCAAACATCCTAGAAGCAGACAGCAGCCTTACATCCCTGTATTTAAGCGAACTCAAAGCAAGTGCATGCGGCACTAGCGCCCCCAGCAAAAGTAACCCCCTCCACCCCTAGGCCACCTCCCCTGTCAGAACATCCTCAGACGGTCTCGCTGCAGTTATTGAACTGGGCGAGGAACTCGTCTCATTCAGGCTCTCCACTTCCCCCTCCAACAAATCGATCTTCTCTCCCTGCTCCCCGATCGTCTGCCCTTGCGAATTGATAGTCTGCTCTTGCTGTTCCATCATCTGCCCCAGCTTCTTGATCGTCTGCCCTTGCGCCTTGATTGTCTGTCTGACCCTGATCCTCGATCTTCGTCATGGCCTGCTCCAAAGACCTTGTCAACTTATCCATGGCGCTTGTCTGCGCATCAAACTGTGCCGATATAGCAAGAAATCTTTCTTCAATCGTTGGCGCCTTTCAGACATCGTGGCGTCGTGTGTTGGGGATAATCAGGTGTGGGGGGGGAAGTTCAGGCTAAACTGCACAGGAGGAAATTTTGGAAGTTCTATTTTTCAATGAATAAGACTTCGTTAGGTCTATATTTGATATTTTCGCTTATTGGTGGTATAATTAGTGTGTACCGTCAAGGAAATTCGCGAAGCTATGCTACAACGTGATTTTCGAGCGATTTCAAAGTTTAAGCTTTTCAATCATTTTCTTGATAATTTTTGGTCATATTATCCACCTTGAGACCTCTTAGAGGAATAATTTGATCGTTATAGAGACAAAAAATGCTTTGAAAATTTGATCAACATTTTCCAAAAAAAATGATCAGAATAAGTTCCAAATTGTCCTAAATGTGTTCTCATAGCTACTTAAATATACTAAATATTTCAAATATGTGGCTTATATTGTCTAAAATACTTTTAATCATAAAAACCATTCTTAAAATCCGCCAAGATGGGTTTTTAAAGAATTATCTGATACATAAAAAGTGATTTGAGAGATCTTAAGATGAATAATATGTACTAAATTGGCCGCAAAAATCACCCTTTTGTTGAGATAAAAATGTCTGGGAACTGAATCAGGATCTTTAACGCCTGAATTTTCTGCTGTGAACATCCGCTTGCCTTAAATAAAAGTACCAATTCATCTCTCATCCTCATCCTTCGCCCTGCATTGAATTTTCGAAACACTGATCACCCTGGAAGTGAAAGATTCAAGCACAAGAGATAACTGCAGAGCTTGCAGATGCTCCCCCCTCCCAAGTACATCCTCGTCTCCTCGCCGGGACGCTCTGGCACCTTATTCCTGTCGCAAGTGTTTGCTACGTGCCGTGACACCACATCTGAGCACGAGCCACAGCCCCACCTCTTATCATCGTACCATTATTCGCAGACCTCCAATAACTCAGAGTGCAGTGAGGCTGTGGCCCTGAAAGCCGCTGCCATCCAGCACTCAAGATCCAGCAGCGGTTCGTCAACTTACTGCATAACCGATCACACCTTGCTGCACGGCTCCAATTTTGAAGAGGTTATATCGCAGTTGAAGCTGGCGACTTCCTGTTCTGACGACGAAATAGCAATTGTAGTCTCAAAACGTCCTGCTGCTAAAGTAGTCCGGTCCCGGGCACAATTGAAGCACGGCACGGCCTACAAGAAAAACAACCAGACGATGTACAGAGGTGTGGGCTGGATATATACCCCGTCTTCCCCCTTGTCCAACCTCGCACCACCCTCGGACCGTCCAGACTCTGACCTGACCCAATTCGAAATTCTCGCTGGTTATGTTCTTAGCGCTCAGAAGGTTGGCGACATGCTCCTGTCAAATAAAACAACATCGGGCCTTCGAGTCTACGATATCCACATGCATGAATTCTCGAGCTCCACCGCTGTGAGGAAAATGCTTCATTTTCTCAATCTCACCTTCGACGAGAGCAGCTTGAACAAAATTATAGCAGCAGGCAAAGTAAACGAGCGCAGTGGCGAGAAGCAGGAGAAAAAGGCGCAGGTGCGTAAATATACCAACCGCCTCACCCTAAAACACGTGCAATAACTAATACTAACTCGTCGCTTCGCTCCTCCTTCCACCTGTCACAGCACAACGACGAAGATGTCCCCACCGATATAACTTTCTATGAAACTATAATCAACAACTATAAGAATCAAATTACGACCTAACACAACAAAACACAACATTTGCAATAAAAACCATCCATCATCAAATTTCATCTCTTCTCCTCCATAAACGCCTCTAACTTATCCATCGCCACGGTCAGTTCCTCGATGCTGGTTGCGTACGACAACCTGACCGTTCCGTCTGCCCCGAAGCTACTGCCCGGGACGAGCGCCAGGGCCTTCTCCTTCAGGAGAGCGAGGCAAAACTCGGTGTCGTCGCCGCCGAACCACGCGGAGACGTCGGGCAGAATGTAGAAGGCCCCGTCGGGCACAAAGTACTTTAGGCCGCTGATGTTTGAGAGCCTTTTGACGACGTAGTCGCGCTTCTCCTTCATGATTTTTACGTTGCTCTCCATCTCCGTTTCTGTCACTTTGGTCAGCGCTGCGAGCCCCCCCGCCTGGCTGAGGCTTCCGGCGCAGCTGGTCAGCTGCGACTGGATCGTCACGCATGGTTTGAGCAGCTGCAATCAACAACAATAAATAACACAATCGAGTTAGAGTCTTAGTCGTCCTGAACCCCAACACACAAATCACACAAATCACACAAATCACACGTCTCACCTTCGCAGGAGCCGCCATGTAACCAAGCCGCATCCCAGTCATGGCGTAGGCCTTGCTGAAACCGTTGACTGTCATCGTCCTGTCGTACATGCCTTCAATACTGGCGAAGGAGACGTGGGGGTTTTCATCGTTGTAAACCAGGCGCTCGTAGATTTCGTCCGACAAGATGGCGATCTGAGGGTGCCTCTTCATGACCTCCGCGATGCCCTCCTGCAAACCCTTGGAGTGAACGGCTCCGGTGGGGTTCGACGGGTTGCAGAAGATCATCAACTTGGTGTTGTCGTTGATGTAACCCTCCAGCTTGGCGGGGTCGACCAAAAACCCATCCTCGATTGTTGTCGGGACGATGACGGGCTTCGCCCCCGTCAGCGCGACCATCTCAGGGTAAGAGGGCCAGAACGGCGCCGGGATGAGGACTTCGTCTCCCGGCCCGCAGAAGGCAAGGACACCCTGGTAGACACTCTGCTTGGCACCGTTCGAAACCAAGATCTCGGTGTCCTTGTAATCCAAGCCCTTCCTACCCCTCAGGTCCTCGGCTATAGCGGCCCTCAGCTGCGCAGTGCCAGTCACCGCAGTGTACCTGGTCTCCCCTCCCTCCACGGCCTGGATAGTGGCGTCCAAGACAGCCCTGGGAGGAGGAAAATCCGGCTCTCCAACGCAGAGGCTCGTGACGTCAATACCCTCAGCCTCCATCTCCTTCACGGTCGCGAACACCTCAATGGTCTTGCTCAACTTAACGTCGGCGAGGAGAGGATTTACGGCAATACCTTGGCCCATCGTGGCATGCAACTTCGTCCTTGCGACGATGTGCTGAGGCCTGTGCTGAGGGCTGTGAGCGGCTGAGGAGATAGTGAACGCGTGTGCAGGATTTGATGCGAAGGCGACAAAGGCCCAGCATAACAGTGCAGCTGTCATCGTGTCTTATGGACGTTTTTTATGGATTATTGAGGTGAGATTTTTGTCAGCTAAATGAGAGCAGGCTCACCAACCCTAGAACGGACAACTCCGTCCCTCAAACCCTCCGCTCCCTCCACTCCTCCATCCAATACAATAGAATTTCAATGAGCGAGTTCAAGAAATCGACCATACTTCTCGAGAAGCTCAGTTTAGAGCTAGAAGAGCTCCACGAGGCCTTCGGCAACCTCCCTCCATTGCCACCTCCTTCTGAGACACTATCCGTAACGACGTCTCCTAAGTTGACCGACTTCGAATCGATAAGAACACAGGCTGAAGAGTTGTTGGGATCCAAGATCGAGCGCTATAGGGTAAGGCGGCCGTTCTTCTCTAATTGCGCTGAGGCGTTTGCTCCCTCTTTAGAGTTACTCCTTAGAGTTACTCAACATCTTCCAACAACTCAACATCTTCACCCTCATCTCACCCTCCCATCACACACGCACACAGCAACGCCTCACGGAGAAAGACCCGGTCACGGGCAACCACAGGTACGGCGACAAGATGAAGAAGAGCGTGACGGAGTTCATAGCTTCTTATGAAAAGTTCAGCGAAGACCTCGCCAACGTCTTTGCTCCGGAGGGAGTTTACGAGAGCCTCAGGCAGAGGGAGGCGACCGAGGCGGAGAACATGGTCAGGGCCGAAGAAGAGAGGCGGAAGGCGAAGGAGGAGGAGGAGAGGCTGGCGAAGATCAGGGCCGAGGAGGAGGTGAGAAGGCGTCAATTCTGTTCGTTGCACTTGTACCCGGCCGCTGTCACACTCTACACGATTCTTACTCGTCGCTTCGCTCACAGAGGCTAGCAAGCTTAACAGAGCAGCAGCGGCAGGAGGAAAATGAAGCAAAAGAAAGGGAGGAACTGAGGATTAAGGCGGAAATAGCGAGGAAGGAGGTGAGAAGCTGTTAGGAGCTGCTATCTCCGAAATTTCAAATCATTAACGCCAATGTTAACACTCGTTTATCGCAGAGGCAGGAGAGGGAGGCCAGGGAGCGCGAGGAGCAGGTGAGAATGTCGATTCCGTTTGTTCGAATGAATCAATCCCGTTTGTTCGAATGTCAATCCCGTTTGTTACACTTGCAACTATTCGCCGCTATCACCGCTACATAATTCTAACTCATCGCAGGAGCGAAAGGAGCGAGAGGAGCACGAGGCGGAGAGGGCGTGGATAAATTCCATCGAAGTAGGCCCCGCAGGTTTCAAGTTCCAGCTCGAGCGCCTGCCTTTGTCAGCCCGAAAGTGCCTGCTGCAGCTCTACACCCAGATCAACAGCCGGCCTGAAGACGAGCTGACCAGAAAGGTGAAGCTGGACAACGAGCGCTTCCACGAGGACTGCGGTCAGTATGAGGGCGGTCAGGAAGCCCTGATCGCGGCAGGTTGGAAATTACAGACGCTCGAAAACATAAAATACCTGACGCTGGTCGAACCGAACCTCGAGACAAATTTGGACGCATGGAGTGACTGGTACGACGCGATCAAGACCAACTTGGTGACGCTAAAGGAAATCCTCGAACCTTGACTCACAAAAGCGTTTTTTAATTCCAACACAACCCCAATTTTATAATTTGTTTACTTGCTGCCGCCAAAGGGCCACCATCCCCCGCCTCCGCTTCCGCTTCCGCTTCCGCTGCTCTCCTCCTCTCCCTCCAACGATGTGCTAAATGTGCCCGAACTTCCGAACGTATCGCTGTCGTCTGCTGGCCCTAAAATGCCTCTGTCCCCGTCGGAAACCTCAGCAGGAGGCGCGGAGGGTTTGAAAGAACCGAGTCCGCCCATTGTGGGGGGCGCCGTGGGATCCACAACGCCCTGCGCGGCGTAGTCGTCCGGCCCGGGCATCGCGGGCGCGGTGTATTTAGTGATCATGATACCCAACCCTTCAATCAGCGCCAGCAATACGCCGCCTATGACGGCGCTCTGTCCGGCCGCCCTCGGGCCAGCTCGCGCAGCCAGAACGCCTCCAGTGGCGAACCCAGATAAAATAGCATTCCAAGGATCTTCCTTCTTCCTTATAGCAGTCAAAGTACAATCAAAACTAGCAAAGCAGCCGCCCCAGACGGCAAAATTGCCTCCCAGCACAGGAGCGCGTGCCTTAAGAGACGAGAGAGCACCTCGGAACTTGGCGTCCTTCGGGGCAGTCCACGCACCCTTCACAGAATGGAATATGCCGCCGCCTGCGAAGGAAGGTTAATAGGATGTATTAGCGGAAAGTGTCAGCTGTTGTTTGAGAGAAGTGATTTGTGCCGGCCACTGTGGTCCACTGTCGTCCACTGTCGTTTTTGTTCTACTCACCTACTGCTCCCATTGCGAACGCTCCGCCTATATCCTCGATGATTCTGTTGGGACAAGGCTCACGATCAGCGAGCGGAGAAGAAGCAATTGGCCGCGGAATGGCCGCAGGGGAAGAAAAATCGTGGAGCATAGTCGCGATCGGAGATGAGCGGTGGAACGAGCTTTACAGAAAGAGACCTAGAATGTGGAAGAAGCGACTATATTTTTAAGAGTTCAGGTTCTTTTTGAAGATGAGTAAAACAGCGGGAAGAGGGCGTGAGGGGTTTGAGTGTGAAATTGACGCTTGCTATGTATGTTTTCCAGTGAATCTCTTGTTGGTCGTCAAAGAAAGAGGAACTCCTTGGCTGACCTTGGCCATCCTAAAACACAGAGCTCCAAATAAAGCCAAAGCCGCTTTGACTAGATTTCTTAGATTTCTCAGCAGGAACTGCTTCCCAAATCCCAAATCACCCCTCGATCACTCAAATGCCGCCCTCTGAGTCCTCCACCTCCTCTGGGTCGCAGCAAAGGGGTCGCATTAAGGTGAGTCATCTTTGAAGTGACGACTCGTTCAAAGGATGAAAAGTCCGCCGCCGCGTCTCCTTTTCATTTCGTTCGCCACCGTCGCTCCCGATCACCTCCGCCTCACCGCCAGCACCGCTAACAAATCGAATCATGGACCTCTCGAAAAAATACCCCCGCCACCACCTTCCCCTCTCTCCAGTCTGATCACTACCCGCCGGTGTCTCCTATTAGGAACGGTCGATCCCCCGTGCCGTCTCCCGCTACGACATCCACGAGGACGACGAACTGGCAGCGTGGTACTCCTGTCAGGTGAGAACCCCTTCCCACCAACCCTCCCCTCCTCCCCACTACACCCCTCACCCCCAAACTAACATCTTCACAGCATCTTCTCAACCGCCCTGGGACCGCCGCCGTTCGTCCTCCTCCTCGCGTTCTCCGGCTTCCTCGCCGCAGTCTGCACCTCCTCCGGCATTGCCAACACTGGAAGTTATTATGACAAAGCCAAGGTGAGAATGTGCGATGAGCGAAGCGACAAGCTGAGAAGGCGAAATCGACGTTGTGCTGCCAACTCCACCACTGTTTCTAGCGACGACAACTTATCGCTTCTCATTAACCCCCTCAACTCCCCCCCCACAAAAAAAACTACTCCACCTCTACTCTAGTGGCTCTTGTCCTCAAGCACAGACAAGGAGAGCAGCGGCAACGGAGAGAGCCTGGTCTACGAGACGGTGACCTTCGCGATGGCCGCCTTTGGCGGAGGCGCCTCCGCCGTCCTCTCCAACTGCCTCGCCCACGACGGCTCCACCAGCAGCAGGCACTGCGTGCCGTCGGTGTGCTTTGCCATCTCTCTTTTCACCTGCCTCCTGATCACATCCAACCCTCCGCTGCACTGCCTCCTCCCCGCCCTGCCCTTCCTGCTCTCCTACTTCGTACCCAGCTACAACACCTCCAAGCCCCCCTCCTTCTACTCCAGGCTGGCAATCCTTGCCCCGCACGCCCTCCTCCTCTTCGCTCTGTCTCATTTGATTGCCCCGAGGTTCAGCTACGGAGTTTCGACCATCGAGCACGTCGTCATCGCCTTCGCCCTGGTCCTCTCCATGGCGCCTTCGTACACGGAGGAGCCCGGAATTTCCATCATTGCCGCCGCCCTGCTTCTCAACGTCCCCAAGGCCCTCGACTTTGGCAGCGACAACAAGAACCCAATTCGGGCCCCCATCACCGTCGTTGTGGTCGTCGCAGCGTTCCTCTCTCTGCTGTGGCTGGTCGTCGGCCGCAGACACAGAAACGGGCCCATGGTAGTCGTGGAGTCTCCTGCCACCCTCCGCAGCTTCTCCGTTGCGTGCCTGTCATCTCTGCGCATCGTCCTGGCCCTCTCCGCCATTAGGCTCTCCGATGCCGCCCCCTCCTTGGCCAGGGACCCCACTCTCGTCATGTTCCAGATGTTCACCGGGGCGGTGGCGACCATCCTGCTTTCTTCTTTCGCCGCCGCGGTCGCTGACTGCTGGTACCCGGTCGGATCTTGCCAGTTCCAAATGCTGGCGTGGGATACCGCCGGCCTCATCTTCTACTTCTTCATCCCGGTTGTCATTCTCTTCGTCAAGGCTTGGGCTCGCTACGATATCACCGACAAGCTCATCACCGCCGGCTTCGTGGGAGGCGACCCTTACACAATCGTGAACGGTCTGACCACCACGGTTGTCGTGATAGTGGCCGTCGGAGTTCCCATTCTCAACCGATGGAGGTGAGCTAAGAATACAGGAACCAGGCGCTACGGGGAGCGAACGTAGCAATGAGTTGGGAGCGCGATACCAGTTCGAGTACGAGGTCGCTATCGCCGCTACTCTATCCTATATTCTAACTTGTCGCTTCGCTCCTCGGCTTGCCACAGCTGCCTGTGCTCTAACTGGTTCGCCAAGTGTTACACTCACGGCCAGCCCAACACGAACTTCGTCGCGCTCACCGTCGACTACGTCGACCTAGTCTCTCCCGGCGACGGATTTGACGCCACCCACAAGAAGCTCTGGGAGGCGCTGAAGAAGTACGAAGCTAGGCTCACCATCTTCGTCACCCTCGACGACTTAAAGAGAGACCCGGAGGTCATCGCTGAGCTTAGCCAGGCCCACAGTATTGGCATCAGCTCCGAGGCTAATGTAGGCGAGCGGTGGACGAAGGTCAGGGCGAGGGTGCAGGCCACCTCTATCGAGTATTTCAAGGTGATAGGGAAGAATCCCCTCTGGTACCGTGGGTCCAACGGCCACCGTCATCCCGCAGCGCTGATCGCTTCTAGCAAGCTTGACATTAGGGTCGCGTTCTGGTCCACCTACTGCGAGAGCCACAAAATCGAGAAGTGCGTCGAGGACATCAAGAATGACTTTGCCAAGACTCGTGGCGGCAACATCGTCATGCTCCGGAAGGTGGCAGGGGAGGCCGACGGTCATCTGGGCGCCGAGCTCGTCAAGCTTATCAACACGTGCGGAGAGGTGGGAATGAAGTTGGAGGAGTTGGGCACAGTTGTAAAGGACGATCACGAATTTGTACTTGAATAAAAAAATAAGCAAAACTGAAACCGACTTCGAAATCTGAAAAACTCAGTCTATTTCTTCTTCAGATGTTATTTTCTCCTCTCTCAACTTTCTTCGCCCTTCCGCATTCTCGTAACACGTCCTGAGCTCTTCCCCCCACCCAATCATCTCGCAAAAATGTTCAACGCCGTCATCACAATTTCCAGCCTCAAAGATGTCGCGGTAATTGTACTCACTCGTGTCGAAATTTCCAACGTGCTCCCTGTTGAACAGAAGACGGGGCACTTTGCTCGAAACGTAGTCTGGGATCCCGGCGACAGGCTGAACCTGCAGACTTGTCCCCATCACGATGATCATGTCAGCCTCCTTCACGTCCCTGTTAATATTTCTATGGAAAACGCTTGGGAGGTCCTGCGACAAGTGAAGCGAAGCGAAGAGTTAGAATCAAGTAGCGGTGATGGTGGCCGAGCCGAGGAGAACTCGTCGCTTCGCCTCACCTCTCCGAAGAAGACTATGTCCGGCTTTCCGATCCCGCCGCACTTGGCGCAGACGGGGGGCACCCCGTCCTCGATGATGCTCTTCGAGACCAGGCTGACATCCATCGGACTGCCACAAGACGTGCAAGACGCTGTTCTGAAGTGACCATGGCACTCAATGACCTTCTCCTCCGGCACTCCGCCTAGAACCTGAAGAGGTTTGGCGTTGACGAGTAAGAAGTCAAATTAACATTATACGTCAGCTCCATGCATCTATTATTCAGCATTTCCGACTCACCTCCAGCCCGTCAATATTCTGAGTGTAATTCCTCAGCAGAATACCCTTGTCGCTCAAGAGCTTTATGAAGGCGTGGGTCTTCGTCGGGAGGTGGTTCCCTGGCCATATCTCGCTCGCCAGCATCACGAAAGGGGCCGGGTTGTCCTTGTAGAAGTCTATGTCGAAGACGGCAGTAGGGTGGGGGAGGTTGTATTTTTCCAGGTTCGAGTAGAGGCCGGTCCCGGCAGTGCGGAAGTCCGGAATCCCAGCCGCCACGGAGATGCCCGCTCCGGTGAGGACCAGGATCTTGGAGTACTTTTTGGTCTTGAAGAGGGAGGCAAGGTGAGAAAGGGTGGGGGGAGTGTTGGCCTCGCCAAACACGTGAGTCTTCAAAACCCTCGGCGGAGGCGTGAAGTCGATCCCGAGGTTCAAACTGTTGAGGATCGCAGTGATCTTGTCCGCCTGATCGGGGCTCGACCGGGCCCTGGCCGCCAAGAGGCGCTCCACCAGCCCGAGGCTGGGGTCATCGGGATCAACACCATGAGCGCCGCCAGAATCGGTGCTTTCGGAGTCATCGTCGTGATCCGACTCGTGATCGTCGGCAGAGTCGTCTTCGGAATCGTGCTGGGCCTGCTCGTCCCTATACTGAACGAATCGCGAGGCGAGGCCTGCCAGACCCGTTGGCTCTTTGTCAGGAGCTTGTTGATCCGGGTTAACATTGAACGAGCTCATTGGGTTGATTGACGAGCCGAGGAATATCGTTGAGAAGTGTCTTCGGCGCTTCTTCAATCCGATGAGGTGTCGAGCAAAGGCAAGTGTACGGATACGGACGACAATGGTTGCAAGCAGCGTGTTCGTGAATTATCTTGTATTTGGCCTGGGATAGATGCAAGAACACGGGAAGGTGCAGGGACGTTCGAACACCATTCGCCCTTATACTACGGTATTTGATACGTTCGAAAACCACTGCGTAGGTTCTACCGGCGTTTCACAACGTTAAAATATCACTTTTTCCCCTCGGGACCCGCCCTACTCAGCGAGCGAAGTCCCCTGCACACCGCAGCGATTTTTCCCCACACATAGACACCACCGCCAACGCTAATGTCCGCCCCGCTGCCGCGCATACGGAATTGCTACAGGCTGTTGGACATAAAGCCGACGTCCACAAAGACGGAAATTAAGACGGCTTACAGGAAGCTAGCGCTACTTTGGCACCCGGACAAGAATCCCACGGACGACAAGGCCGAGGCTCGGTTCAAGGATCTGCAGGAGGCCTATGATGTGCTGAGCTGCAAGGATAGACGGCGGGAGCACGACAGGGAGATAGGTCTGAATGACATTAGAATGAGGGGTGGGGTAGGGCCGGCCGGCAGCAAGGGTTGGAATTTCAAGCAGAGCCAGAAGGGCTACGACGTCAAATCCGCAACGTACCGGCCCAAAGCTCCTCCGAAGTGGGGAGGAACTGGGTTCAACGAGAACCTCCACGCCCACCACCATTACGGCGACGAGATCCGCTCCGCGTCGGGCAAGGTGGCTGCCAACGATTCGACCACACACCGTCAGGACACTGCTTACGCCTTTCGCAACGTCGATTTGAGCAACCCCGGGGTGAGCTACGTCGGAAAGAGCGAAGGGGGGAAGGAGACGACCCTGCAGGATGTCAAGGCCACAATAACCTCGAGGATGAAGGAGAGGAAGGCCAATAGACCAGCTCGGAGGAAGATCGTCAAGAGACCGGTGGGCGACGACAATTCACATAAATGCGTGATCCTATAGCTATAATATAATGGAATAATCAACGATGAAACACAATTTTGAAAACAAAATTAGAGTCATTTAGCGTCGCCATCGTCATGAGAGAGTTCGAGCAGGAGCTTCCACAAATTGTCGTCCTTCTGGAACTCATTGTCGACAATGGCCACCAGGTAGAACGTGTCGTGGATCTCCTCCAACAGCTCGTACGCCTCGCTCTCTTCGTCGTACAGGCTGAGCCACATTGTCTGCCAGAGGGAGAAGGCCTCCTCGCTCCAGGTGTGGACGAATATTTCGGGGTCGAACACCGTGGGCTGCAGGACCTCGCGGTTGGGGAAGACGCCCCACGTTAGGGCAGTGACGCCGCCCCCCTCCTGCCCGACCTTGACTTCCTCCCCCTTGGAGTTGAGCCCGTACAGGTTCAGGCTCTCCCTCTTCTCCGCGCTCTCCAACAGCTTGGCGAAGTTCTCCGGGCTCACGAAGCACTCGACGTAGGCTTTCTGGTAGCAGTAGCCCCCCTTGCCACCCCATCCGAAGACCGGGTCGTCGGAGGGAACTCCGTTGACGGCGGGCTGGCTATTTATGGTCAAGAACCCCTTCCTGTTGAGAGCCGCCAATTCCTCCTGGATAGTGAAGCTGTGCGAGCGAAGTGAGCCAAGGAGCGAAGCGACGAGTTAGATTAATGTAGCAGTGATTGCGGGAAAATTGACGCACGTCCAGCGGGGAGCGCTTAGTTTTCATATTCGGTGATTGGTAGACGCATCCCCAGCTCGTCCACAGATGCATTTGACTGACACATTCCTAACTTGTCGCTTCGCTCCTCCGCGCTCACCTCTCCGGCTGTAAACTCTGCTCGCACCACGGCAGCAGCGGTATCTTCCCCAGTATGTAATCCCCGAAGACGTCGTACACGTCTTGCAGCGCAGTGGGGTTCTCGCCCAGCATCGCCTTCCTGTCCTCGACGTTACCCAGGGTGAACCTGTAGAAGTGAGAGTCGCTGAGCTCGCCAAAGGCGGGACTGCGGGCGTCTCCCCACCTGCCGTTGGGGAACTCGTCCCAGTCCTCAGTCCTCTTCATGTAGCTCTTCGGCCTGTTGGCCCAGTTGATCGGCCTGACCTCCTCCTTCTTCCTAGTCTCGAGAGTGCTCGGCCTCCACGGCAGCTTCCTCTGCGTCTTGCTGCTGAAATTGTGGTCATCGGGGTCCACCGATTCCAGCTTCTCCAAAATTCGGCGCACGGACCGCTCCAAGTTCAGGGTGTAAAAGTGAACTCCGTCGCAGTACCCCCCCCTGAGCAGCTTCTGGCACATTTCGACGGCGATCTCCACCCCCTTGGTCTTGACGGCTTCGTCGTCGTCCTTGACTGCCTCCAGCATGGCGGTGATGTCCTGTGTGTTTAGGCGTGTGCGGGTGTAGGGGGGTGGGGGGGGGGGGAGATGAGAGGCGAGGCTAATATGCTCTCACGCACATTTCATTCATTTATTCGTATTCTCACCTTGCTAACCTTGGTCTTGCAAAACTGCGTCATCCTCAAAAAGCTAGGGTAGCTCTGGATCGCCATGACTCCAGGTATTATAGGACAAGTAATGCCAATCTCCCTACACTTTTCGACGTAGTTGATGAAGACTTCAGTGTCGTAGAAGAATTGGGTGACGATGAAATCCGCCCCGGCGTCGATCTTCTCCTTCAAGTACTTTAAATCATAATCAACTCCAGATCCGTCTATGTGACCTTCGGGATGCCCTGCGACCGCGATGCCAAAGTGATCGCCGTACGTCGACTTGATGAAGCGCACCAGCTCGGTGGCATTCTTGAATCCCTCTGGGTGCGGCGACCACATGCTCTGGCCCTTACCAGCGTCGCCCCTCAGGGCGAGGATGTTGTGCACTCCCGCGTCCTTGGCAGTCTCCAGGGCAGCCTGAACCGCGAACTTGCTCAAGCCGGTGCAAGTCAGGTGCATCAGAACGTCGAGGCCGCAGTACTGCTGCGCGTAGCTCGCTATGCTGAGGGTCTCCCTCTCCGTTCGGCCGCCCGCGCCCCAGGTGACGTCGATGAACAGAGGCTCGAGGTCCTTCATGCGGTCTATGCGCTCGTAGAGGTTGTCGAGGCCGGCCTCGGTCTTGGGCGGGAAGAACTCGAACGAGAAGTAAGGGGTGTTTGGGTTATTGTTAGGATTCTTCTGTTGCGGGGGATTGGGAGGGAGCTTGTCTACCAGGTCTGAGGAAAGGAAGGGGACGGATGGAGGGTCATCGTTGTGGACGCTCGAGACCGCAGAGGAGACGGAATTTGACGAAGTCGACCGGGAGGGAGGACCCGAGGAGGAGAGCTCGAGGCGATCGTTGCGAATTTTGCGTATCTTCTCGATGATTTTCATGGCTATTAAGGTTAGAAGCTTTTCGCTAGCTGCGGCTTAGAAGAAAGTGCAACTTCGAAGTTTTTCGGCCGTCTGCGGTCGTGTAGAAGATCTTTGCGGAGTCTCTCTCTGGACAGAAGGGGGATCTAGGATGTGGACGGGGATAGGAGGCTCCGGAAGTCTGCGAGGCGATTCCAGAGAAAAAATTATTGGATGGATTTGAAGAAATCCCCAAAATCAGAAAAAATCCACCCTGAACGTCGCGCCACAACAACAATAACACCACCGCAGATTGCTACACCCCACCCACCCACCACCCACCGATCCTTCACTCTAGATAGCAAACGTGGCTTTCTCAGTGGCTTTCTCATTCCTGCGTAATTCGCCATCTAGGAGCCGCCTACTTTGTCTCTTTCCTTCGACGCAAAGGGCGGCGTTTACGACCACTATGACTAAATCCGCCGCAAATGGTACCGATACCGGCGCGAAAGCGGGCGACACCGTCCAAATTACGGAAAATAGGTGAGTCCCCACGTTGTTGCCCCCCAGCCCTCAGCCCTCAGCAATTAACCCAGTTCATCGATCGTGCCCACTACACTACTGCTCCGCGACAGTTCCACGATGCACTTTCCGAACAAAAACGAAGTCTTTTACAACAAGGTGCAGGTGCTCAACAGGGACTTGTCGATCACCATGATTAGGCTGCACGGGGAGAGGTTGGTCAAGGAGAGGAGGGAGAAGGCCGAGAAGAAGGTGAGGCTGGCTACCTCAACCGCAAACGCTCTTTCCACCCAAACCTCTAACTTCACCCACATCCCTAACGTCACAGAAACTCCGCAAGATTTTCTACGACAATCCGGACAACTTCGAAGTCACGGACAAGGGCAAGAAGAAGCCCAAGGAACAAGAGCCGGATTTCATGGCCCAGGCCAAGGAGAACCTGAAGTCCACCGACTGGACCGCCGAAGTGCAATCCGAAGACGCCGCACGCCGGCTTTACCGCTCCGCTGTCAAGGCCGGCTCCTCAGACCTCCCGCCCAGCCCCCCCGCGGGCTTAAAAATTATGGACTGCCTTGCCGCCTCCGGCCTCCGCTCCATGCGCTACTACCACGAGATTCAGAACGTTGACCTCGTGACCATCAACGATCTCGAAACGCCGGCCATCAACCTGGCGGAAAACAACATATCCCAGAACGGCGTCGACCCGACCGTCGTGCGCACTCGAGTTGGAGACGGAACGATGCTCTGCTACGAATCTCGCAACGGCGTAGAAGCGGTCCGACCCGATCCCCGCGGCAACACGATCTGCCACCCCTCCTTCCCACTCAAAGGTCGCTACGACGTGATCGACCTCGATCCCTACGGCTCTGCGGCCCCGTTCATTGACGGGGCCGTTCAGGCCGTCGCCGATGGCGGCATGCTCAACGTGACATGCACGGACATGGCTGTTCTGAGCGGAAATCACCCCGAAACTTGCTTCGCCAAGTACCGCTCTATGCCCATTCACAAGGGCCGCTACCTCCATGAGTTGGCTCTTCGGATATTGCTCCAGAGCCTGGAGAGCCAGGCCAACAAGTACGGCCGCCACATCGTGCCCATTGCTAGCTTCGGCATCGACTTTTACATTAGGGTTTTCGTGAGGGTTTTCGACAGCAAGGCCGAGGTGAAGAAGTCGTCGCTCAAGATCGGCTACGTGTACCAGTCCCTGGGCTGCCCTTCGTTCCACGTCGTGCCCTCTGGCACCTTCACGGGGAAGTCTTACGTTCCGTCCGTGATCAATAATACGATCGGAGTCGACGGAAAGTGTGCTGAGACCGGCAAGAACTTCAAAATCGGAGGACCCTTCTGGACGGCGCCCATACACGACCTCGAGGTCGTCGACGAGGCCGTCAAGAGAGTGGAGAACCCCAGGGACTACGGGCAACCGCACGATCCCCTCCCGACCAGTAAACGTCTCCATGGATTGCTCACAACTGTCAGCGAGGAGGTGAGAAGTTATGTGTGGAGCCGAAGAGCGAACTACTTTATTCTAACTCGTAGCTTTGCTCCTTCGCTCGTCGCAGCTCTCTGACTGTCCCTTGTACTACCTTCTCCCCGACCTCGCTTCGACCTGCCGCGCCCAGGTGCCCCCCCGTGGCACATTTTTGGCCCAGCTCGAGGAGCTGGGGTACAGAGTCTCCGCCACCCACAAGGAGGCGGACGCCATCAAGACTGACGCCCCCAACGACGTGATCTGGGACCTCATGAGGAACTGGGTTAGGCTTAACCCCATCGCCGCAAAGAGGGAAAGGAAGGGCGAGACAGAACCCAACAAGGGCGAAACTGCGGGCATGCTCATCCTCGAGAAGGAGCCGAAGTTCCAGTGCGAGTTCAAGGTGAAGAAAAATCATAAGCTCCTCAACAGGAAGAAGGCCACCCGATACCCTCTCAACCCGGAGGCGAACTGGGGACCAAAGGCCAGGGCCAACGTCACTGCGACCATGGCCAATGTAGAAGAGGTTAGCAAGAGGAAGATTGCAGAGGCCGGTCTGACCACAAGCAACCAAGATGACGCGAAGAAGCAAAAATGAAAGCCTTTAAAATCTGAAAACACACACACACTTCCATATCATACACGTGCCCGTTAGTGAGCAGAAGGCCGCTTGAAGCTTAAATGCCAACTCCAGGGTAGCAATAATCTCCGTAGTTACCAAACAACCCCGAATCGTGACTGCTAGATACCCCCCTAAATCCAGACCCGCCCCTCGATCCACTAGTACTCCATGTGGAGCTAAGCATCGGCTTGGCGTCCTCATCCTCTGGGTCCGTTACAACCCTCCTCTCGTCATTGCTCAGGGCGTTGTATTCCCTTCCCTTGTACTCGTGGCCGGTCCACCAGTCCTTGTCCTCCTCGTCTTCGTCAGCGGGAGCCCTCTCCTCGAGATCGTCGACGAAGTCGGCGCCCTTCTTCCCCTTCTTCTTTCTGTACCTCTTCTCGATTGCCTGCCTCTTCTTCCTCGACTCGCTACTCTCCCACCAGTTGGGAAGGTTCTTGTACCACTTGTCCAGCTTCACCTCCTCCTCCTCGAAGTCGCCGTTCTTGTCGTCCCACTTGAGTGTTCGTCGACGCAGGTTCAGGCGCTCCTCTTCTATTGCGAGCTTGAGGTTCCTCAACCTCCAGAAACTGGCCTCCTTGTAAAGCAGCGTCAACAGCTCCTTGTCCCGAGGCAAAACGCCGTCCCTCAAGAACTTCAGGATGTGGCGGAAGGTCCACCAGTCCCTGTCGACGTGGACCACTCCCTCCTCCCCGTTGGCGAGGGGAGAGTCGTCCTCCAAGAGGGCGGAGAGAAGACTTCCGGGCTCCCTGTTCAGGATGATCTCGGACAACTCAAACAACTGACCCCCAACATTGACCTTGACCTTCCTGTACTGCCTCTCGCCTCCCTTCAGGTACTCAGTAGGGTACCAGTCTTCACGCTGCATGAGGGTGAACTCTTGCTGGTCGGTGTCAATGGCAAGGGCATCCTCCCTGGCCTTCCTGCGCTCCTCACGAAGGAAAGCCCTCTGTCTGGCCAACTTGTAGGCCTCTGTCTTCAACTCCGCGGCGCGCTGCTCGAGCACGGTGCCCTCGAGGGACAACTTCTGCTGAATTCCCCCCAGGACGTCGTCGATTATGAGCTGGCGTTCAGCGTCCATGTTTTGTTTTGCCTGAGAGGGTTGGTTAGGACAATGTTAAAACGACTGCTGAGTTTTAGATGAATTCTGAATAACGGCCGAATGCCCGCAGTCTCCAATCCACAGAGCGTCGAGAAAGTACACAGTTCCCCCCCCGGAAGCGTCGAGGTCGCTCCAGTCCGCGCACCTGTACTGGAAAACCACCACTTGTTTGTGATAGCAACAAGCAACAGTCATTTCTGATTTTCTCACTTGCCAGAACAAAGAACAGAGGTAGGGGAAGAGAAGTCAAGGCTCAATCAAATATTACCTTCGTATTTCCCCTATACCTTCCCTCCCTACATACTTAATTTTCCTCTACTAACCGGGCTCGTTCTCACATTCTTTCATCAGAGCCCAGTCCGCCTCATGCCAGCCGCGCTCTTTCTTCTCGCTGCTCTCCTCGCCAAGGCTACGGAAGCAGCCTCTCCCGTTTTAATTATCCCCGGTACCGGCGGCAATAGACTCGAGGCAAAGTTATCCGGACGCGAGAATACGGTGAGTAACTTTCAAAATGTTGCCTTTTCACAGAATGCCAGGTTGCTAATCAGAACCCCTTCCCCTCCCCACCCCTTCCTCCCCCCCCTCCCCCCCCCACCCCCACTACAGCCTCACTTTTACTGCAGCAAGAATGCCGACTGGTATGACCTCTGGCTCGACGTGAAGCAGCTACTGCCCGGCGCCGTCGACTGCTGGTGCGATAACATCAAGCTCAATTATGACTCTGCCTCGGGCACCTTCAGTAACCAGCAAGGGGTTGAGACCCGGGTTCCCTGCTACGGCGACGTTTGCGGAATTGAGTACCTCGACATGAGCTTGAAAGTTGGCGACAGCGCTTACTTTCATGCCATGATCGAGGCGTTCGCGGGCAAGGGCTACGTGCGTGGCGAGACCATCGTCTCGGCGCCTTACGACTTTCGCTATTCGGCCGTGTCTAACAAGGACAACTACGTCAACGCCACCATGGCGCTCGCGGAGAAGCTCTACGAAGACACCGGAGAAAAGGTGCTTTGGATCAGCCACAGCATGGGCGGCCTTTGGAGCCACTACATCCTGTCAAACGCCGATCAGGCGTGGAAGGACAAGTACATTGAGGCGTGGGTCCCCATCGCCCCCGCCTACGGAGGAACCGCCCAAGAATTGAGGCTTTTCGCCTCCGGCGACTCGGAGGGCATTCCGGGAGTGAGTAGTGACACGGTCAAGGAAGAGCAGAGGAGTTACGAGAGCAACTTCTGGCTCCTTCCTAATCTCGAGCTTTGGGATGACGACGAGGTCATCGTCACCAAGGGCGACAAGACGTGGACGGCACACGAGCTCCCGCAGTTCTTCGAAGACATTAGCTACGCCGATGGAGCCCAGATTTACAAGACTTTGCCGTACGACCTCAAGGACCCCAACGTCAGGACCTATGTCAAGTACGGAACTGGGCAGGACACTCCAGAATCCTACGTTTACGGCAAGGACTGGGACACGATTGACAAGACTGTCAACGGTGACGGCGACGGCACGGTCAATCTGAGGTCGCTGGAGGCCGGACTTACCAAGGGATGGGAGAACACCGAGCACGAACAGTTCAAGGGAGAGGACCACCAGAGCGTTTTAAAAAATGATTCTCTACTTGCCCAATTGTTAGACTTGGCAGGAGCGGCGTAGATGGATAGATAAATGGAGAGGGTAGCAGAAATTGCAAATAGAGCGCTTACAGTTAATTGCTCTGTAGAAATTTACAATACAAATCGTAGTATACATTTATTGGTTCACTTCCCATCCTCGTTTTGACAGATATGCATAATCTCAAAACGAAGGGTCACGCGCAACCTCACGAAGAAACCAGAAGTGGTCCCGGCAGTGCCACCATTTTTCTCGTGAATCAAGGGCACCCAGTCGTCCTCGGACTGCGCCTCTGTCAAAGTTGATAGATCTAACTCCCCGACGCCCAACTGATGATCACCCAACAAGGTCCTCTTCTCGTACACAGCAAGGCTGAGCAACGTTGGCGGGCCCCGGAAAATCTTTTCGCGGTTCTCGTCGAAGGCAGCCCCGTCACATCTGGTGCCGGGTGGAAGCGGGAACCGGTACGAAGCGACGCTTCCCCACCCGACCTGGCTCCTGGCCTCATTGTCCTTCCCCACCCTCTTGATCTTCGTCGCCTCGGTCAGGCAAGAATCGAACGTCCGGCTCTTGTTGGTCAGCGGCGCAGTGCTTCCTTGCCTCCTCAGCCTACTAACCCCGTAAACAACAAGGTTGTTGCTTGCAGAAGCTCCCGCGGGTGTTAGGTTCTTGAGGTCCAGGAATTCTACCTGAACCATGGCGACGTAGCGGCAAGGCGACTGGAGTAGGTAGAAGAGAGAGTTGCGGTAAAGGTACAAATCCATCCTCCTCGAGTAGGGAGTCGTGCCAAGCGGGGTCGGCGGCTCGAGGGTGCTGACGAAATTTTTCGTCGCCTCGGAACCGCCGCAGTGCTCGTAAAGGCTCAGGCAAGTGATGCCCCCTCCCTCACGGAGCTCGTCCTCGATGCGGTCGCCCTTCATGGCAACCGGGTTGTTGGAGCCCTCATACCAGTCGCGGCCGAGGTGGCCAGAAGCAAAGGCACCGGTGCCGCCGTTGAAGCATTCGACCATCCAAGGATCGATGAAACGATAACTGACCCGCTCCAGCTCTCCCTCGAAACCATTTTTGATCTCCTTTTTGGTCGCCACGGGCCAAAAGCTGTCGTCCTGCATCACCTTCATCTTCGTGCCCTCCCCAACTTGCTCGATAACTCTCCTCTTCTCGATCGACTCAATCTCCGCCGCGGCGTCGGCCAAAGAAAGTCCGCCGTCTGCGGCCAAGTGCAGCGCCGCTTGAAGCTTAGAAAAGACGACGAGCATGATGGTGGGGTCGTCGGCAAGTCTGCAAGGACTAAACTCCACCGCCTTGACATTGATTATCTTCTTGACGATGGAGTCACCGTCCCCAATATCAGAATCCTCCCCGTCCTCCTCTAGAAACCCTTCCTCCATGACCCTCCCGTTGCTCGAAACACTGACGCCTTCCGTCACAGAGCTGACGAAATTGTTCTTGGGATCGCAATACTCGTCAATCTCAGTCGTCGAGACTGCAAATTGTTGTAGCGCCATCGAGCGGGTCAGCAGGAGCAAGTTGCGCAGAGGATCGAGCCACTTAAGAAAGCCCAAGACGCCTTCGTCGTCCGAGCTACCAGGAGTGTAGAAATCCTCCTCGTCTACAAAGAGGCACTTCGGAACTTCGCAATTTGCGATGGCGAAAACTTGAGCGCAAAACTTCTGCGCCACGATGTAATCGAGAATGGATTGGGATTTCGCGAAGGTCACGAAGTGTGAACGGTTGATCGTGATCGAGTGTCTGCTCGATTTTGAGACGCGAGAGGATGGAGAAATAGAAGAATTCTCCGTCGTTTTGGCGCCATCAACATAGATGGACGATCTGCCTTTCATTCCGATTCCCCTCAGGAGGGCAGCGTTCGGAGAGCTTTGCTCGAAGACCATACCCATTGAGCCTCTTCCGTCGGCAGTGAAGCTTCTCTCCAATTCGCTGCTGCCATGCAATGGAGGGAGGGTGAAATCCAAGGGAGTCGGAAGGAGCGAGGAAATTTGCTCAAGGACGTTCTGGAGGTTCGGGTACGGGCCGTAGGAGCCGCAGCGGAAGCCTTCCGCTTCGAGACGAATTATGGCGTGTTGGACCTGTCTGGGTGCGCTTAAAAAGCTCAGCGAGAATGTATCGGGGCTCTCCTTGCTAGGCCTGATGATGAATTGCCCAGGAACGGCGGCGATGAGCATCTCCTCCGCCTCTTCTCTACTAGCCTCGACAAGGAATTGCCACCCGCCCCCTTTCCCCAAGGCGTCCTCCTCGTCTTCCTCACTCGTCTGCCTCATTATGTCCTTGGACGTGATGGCATTGACTGCGAAGGAGGTTCGCACGCTGCTCCTTCTGCCCTCGTCGATGTCCAATGTCAGCCAGTCAGGTAAATTCTTCAGACAGCTCTCGACAACGTCGTAGCGCTTCCTCCAACCTATCAAGAATATTCCGACTCTAACTCCCACGATCGACTCTTGCACAGTCAGCGGGGACAACGTCAAGTTGCCCCCCCTGCCCAGCCACAGACATACCTCCAAGGCAGTGAGTAAATTTCCAATCTCGTCATCAACGTCGTCTGCAGAAGAGTGTGTGACAAGGTGACTGACCGACACGGCGTCTACCTTCGTCACTATCGAGCGGGCCGCTCTGCGGATAGTTTTGTTGAGGGACGTGACGTCGCCGCCGAGCTGAAGAACGAGGCATTTCAACACCAAGGGCGGGTTTTGGCGGAGGGCGACATTCACTATGTGAAGGATTTTTATGCCGCGAGGGAGGTCCGTCAAGACTCTTTCGCCCTTGGAGAGAATGCTGTCGGCGGTGGAATGCAGGAATCCGGCGTTTGAAAAGTCCTCAAAGCGGAATTTGGGGCGGGGCAGAGCCTCGGGAGGCAGCGCCGAGGTGAGCGTTTCAAGAAGGTCTTGAGTAATGAGAATCTTGTGGAGGTGGGTGATGTGCGGGGTCGTGAATTGTGGAGGAGGGTTGGGGGTGGAAGGAAATAGGGGCGACGGCGGCGGCGACGGTGGTGGGGTCGGAGGGAACGCAGCGAGTGGAGATGGTGCGGGTGGGTCTGGTTCAGTATTGGTGGTGGTGGGTTCCGTTTGTTGAATTGGTGTCGGTGCTGGTGTCGGTGCTGGTGTTGGTTTCGGTTGAGGAGGTGGACCTCCGAAGTCGTCGAAGATCGACGAGCCAGCGGCCATCGGATCGACGACAGGCGTCGGCTTAGGTTTCGGAGGTGGAGCGCCAAAGTCGTCGAAGATCGACGAGCCAGCGGCCATCGGATCGACGACAGGCGTCGGCTTAGGTTTCGGAGGTGGAGCGCCAAAGTCGTCGAAGATCGACGAGCCGGCGGACATCGGATCAGTAGATGAATTCATCGACGAAGTTAAAGACGATTCCAGCGTTTTCAGCCCCGGTTCCTCCTGCCTTCCACCTTCCAATTTGAACCCTTCCTCTTCCTCCCAGCTCTTGACGGACTTGAAAATCTCCCTCCCTCCCTTCCCACCCCACCCAATGCCAGCCTCCACCCGTCCCCACATCCTCCTCTCCCCCTCTCCGACCCCCTCCAATCCCCTCCACCACTGCTCCCACCCCTGTTCTTCCTCCTCCCACCCCAAAATTCCCTCATACGCCTCCCAGAACCCCCTCCCAACCCCCTCAAACATCCCCACCTTCCCCCCGCTCTCCCCCCTAACCCACTCCATCCCCTTCCCCCCCAACCTCGCCACAAAATACCCCACCTCCTCCCCCACCCTCTCCACCAAAACCCCCAACCCCTGCCTAAACCTCCCCCCCAACCAAAAAACCCCTCCACTCAACCCATACAACCTCTTACTCAACAACTTACTAGCATTCCTCAACGCGACCATAACCCCCCTCCTCGTCTCAAAATCATACTCCGTCAGAAGCTTCGCCAACGCTCTATCCACCGTCCCCGTACACGTCTTCGCCATCGTAGCTAGGAGGGTATGTTTGCCTAATGCTATCATGTAGACGGCTATTTCAGTGCATGTACGTGTTGACTGGAATTCTAGAAGGCAAGCTTTTGAGGTCAATTCACGAAGGGTTGAGAGGGGGAGGGAGAATTGGAGACGGAGCTGGAGGAGGGAGGTTAAGGTTAAAGGGAGGGGGGAGGAGAGGAAGGAGGAGAGGGAGGAGGGGGACGTGCGCAGGTAGAAGCAGGCGCCGTAGCTTAGCTTTTTTAGGGGGGAGAGGGAGGGGTAGTCGAGGCCTGTTTTTTTGGAGCTGGAGAGACCGAGGACGCTGTTTATGTTCATGTCATCGTTTGAGGTCGTGGGGGAGGAGAGGGTCTCGTAGGCTTCTTTGACGAGCTTCACTTCGAGGTCGAGGGAGGATTTTTTAAGCGATTCGACGGTCCGGCTGTCGCCGTCGGCGAGGAGGGTGGATTCGATGAGGGACTTCGTTTTGGCGAAGCCAGGGCTGTGTGGGGGGAGGGGAACAGCTATGTTCGGCCTGTAACCCTCTTCGTCGTTACCCCTTTTCTCGTCTCCGACGAATTCACCGTCGGTCCAAACCCCCTTCACCTTATTCTCGCTCACAACCTCCCCGTCGAACCTGACCGCCGCCTCTCGGTCCCAAAGCACCTCCCTCTCGTTGTAAAATCCCACCTCCATCCTCTCGAGCCTCTCGTCGTGGACTGCGCCCTCTCGGGACTCCTCTTCGAGAGCGCTGCTGAAACTAGAGCTCTTAGTTCTGTCTCGACAAAACCGTTAGTTTCGATACGTTAAAAAAAAGGTCCCGAAAACCCTTCTCCCTAAACCTCCTCAAAACAACAAAAATGTTCTCACCTTTTACACATAACCCTCCCCCCCACCCTCGGATCCCCTCCCTCCACTCCATCCACATGCGTAATAACGCTCCCAACCTGCACCTTCCAAGTAATAGATTTAATAACTTCCCAACCTTCTTGTGTTTGCTTGGCTGAGATTGAGGAGGGGGGGAGGTTGCAGGTGAATTGTTCGTGGGAGGTCGTGAAGGATGGTGTTATTAGAGTTGAGAATCGGGGGGAGGTTGGTTCGGATTCTTGGGGTTGGGGGGGGGTGAGGGGGAGGTAAGAGGAGGGGGGGAGGAGGAGGGGTCCGGAGGGGAGGCGGGGGGGAGGTGGGAGGAGGTATGTCCCGGAGGGGGTGGTTAGGCGGTAGGAGGAGGAGGGAGTTATGGAGACGAAGTAGGAGGGGAGGAGGCGGAGGGAGATGGGGTCGGACGAGGAGTCAGTGGAGGAGGGGGAAGAAGGAGGGGAGGAAGGAGAGGAGGAGAGGAGGTTGAATTCGTGGTCGTACGTGTTGGTGGTGGCGGCGGTGGCGGAGGTGGTGGTGAAGGTGGTCGAGGTCACGTCTTGAATGATTTCGTCAGTTTGTGCTGGCAGTGTGTGTCTCTTGACTTCGTAGGGTTGGTCTTGTGTTGGATACGTCAACAGGGTGATGATATTGATATAATTACATGACAGTGACTGCTGAATGGCATGAGTTGAACATGATTTGAAGATGGTGTCATTAGAAGTTGTGTCTGAAGTTGTGTCTTGCTGCTCAAATGTGTAGATTGGCGTATTTGAAGGGAACGCATATAGAGTAGGTTGAAGGAATAAGAAAGGAAACGAAAACGTTGCGGATGACAAGGAAGGAGGACACACACTTGTAAGGCACGCACTCGTGCTTGTGTTGGTGTTGGCGCTGGTGCTGCTGCTGCTGCTGCTGCTTTCTACTTGCATGATTATATAATATAGGCTATATAATATAGCCTATATTATATAGGCTATATAAATATAGCCTATATTATATAATGCAGCAGATTATTACTGATTATTTACCACTTACGCCCGTTTATAGGAGCAACACGAGGGATCCTATACCGATATATAGAGGGTAAGGGTTATATTGTCGAGATAGAGGAGGCTACTCTAGAGGCTACTAAAGAGAGAGAGAGCCTGATCGCTACAAATAGGCTACAAATACCTAAATATCTTCTAAATTAGAAAAAATAACTACGATACAATGCTGATTTTATACGACTTAGAGGTGCTGGTTGCTGGTAGTCGCGCTCAGATCTTGAAAGAGTGCTCTTCTTAAATCCAGCGATTTCTCCATTTCTTCATTTCTTTGACTACGACTTTTATCCATTCATTATTTAACGATATGTCGTAAGGGACGTCTGAAGACCTCTCTAATGCAATTGAGGTACTAGATCTGAACAATTTAGAAGTCGTCGATGACGATGAGGAAGTATTTGATGGTTCAGAGTTGGATTCTGCTGCCGACGAAACCCCAGCCGTCGGAGGTGATGATTTCATGCATACAGACGACTTCAGGCGGCTATTCGTTGAGTTCTTAATGGTTGATACTTTAGTTGCTATGCGATGGCTAGATAGAAAATGGCACAAGGTAGTTGAGAAGAAGCTGATTGAGGTGGGAGATGAGCCTTTCGGCGAGATTATTGTTCATGGAGGGAATGATATAAGTGCTGGAGCTATTATTTATTGGGAGGAAATGATGGAGCAAGTGACGAAGGTCGTCTTCCTTCTGAATGTTACAAAGGTCGGAGATTGTGCCTGCATGAACGCCGTTAATCTCGTCGTTGTAGACATCCCCGAAGGCATTACAAGTATCGGTGATAGTTCCTTCTTTGACTGCAGTAGTTTGAAAGAAATAAAGTTCCCAAAGTCGTTATCTAAAATTGGTAGCTACTCCTTCGCCCATTGCTCCAGTCTAGAACAGGTCGATCTCCTCCACACGAATGTTCGAGAATTAGGTGAAGGTGCCTTCCTGAGATGCAAAAGTTTAAGAGAGATGAAGGTCCCGGACTCGCTTCAAACTTTTGGTGAAGAAGTCTTCGACGGATGCTCCAAGCTACTCCCCTCCTTACATGACAACGAGGCGGTAGTCGCCTACCTCCGCTCTATACAATAACTTGTTTTAAAAAAGAAATTTCGTAAGATGTTTTACAAGTAAAACAAGCCACTATACCACTATTAAAAACTATATTCTATTTGTTGATCCTCAGCGCGTCGGCTTTACTTTATCCGTTTCCTTTTCTCTTTCTCTCTCTCTCTCTTACTCTGATGGATGTTCGTGGTGTGTCTTCTATTGCATAGAGCGGAGGTAGGCGACTACCGCGTTATTGTCGGAAGCTTTAACGTCGGAGGGGACTAGCTTGAAGCAGTAGAGGAAGACATCGGAACCAAACGTTTGAAGCGAGTCAGGGACCTTCATCTCTGTCAAACTTGTGCAAAATTGGAAGGCATAGTCACCTAATTTTTGAACGTTCGTGTGAAGCAAATCGACCCTTTCTAGACTGGAGCATTTCCAGAAGGATTCAAAACCAATGGATGTTAACGACTTTGGGAACTTTATTTCTTTCAAACTACTGCAGGCCCAGAAGGAAGCTTGACCGATACTTGTAATGCCTTCGGGGATGTTTACAACGACGAGAATGGAGGCTAACCAGCAGGCATGATCTCCGACCTTTGTAACATTCAGAAGGAAGACGACCTTCGTCACTTGCTTTATCCTTTCCTTCCTCGCATCAGAATTAGCTTCCTCCCAACTTATAGCATTCCCTCCATGAACAATAATCTCGCCAAAAGGCTCATCTTCAAACTCAATCAGCTTCTTCTCAACTACCTTGTGCCATTTTCTATCTAGCCAGCGCATCGCAACTAAAGTATCAACCATTACGAAACCAACGAACAGCCGCCTAAAGTCGTCGGTATGCATGAAATCATCACCTCCGATGGCTGGGGTATCGTCGGCAGCAGAGTCCAACTCTGAACCATCAAATACTTCCTCATCGTCATCGACGACTTCTAAATTGTTCAGATCTAGTATCTTAATTGCATTCGAGAGTACTCAGACGTCCTTTTAGACATATTGCGTGATAATGAATGGATAAAAGTCGGCATTCCTTTCGCAGGACCTTCCCAAAAGTAGGCATCAATCATCAATCAAAGAGTTGGCTGCCCAAATTTACGATAGCTGACGCACCTGCCAAGACTGGATAATTGTTTTATACTATCTTACCGAAAAGTCTCAACTGTCTTATTGCTGTACGAATTGAGTATTTCTTCTTGCAGATTCATTAAATCGAACTCGTCGTCGAATCTGAGCTCATCATCTCTGCCCTCTCTATTCAACGCCAGCAGGAGGCCTCTTCCTTCATTAATAGCTGCCTTAATTTTAGGCCTTAATTTTAGTTGCCAAATCAATCGCAGATGATGAAGTCGTCAATAAGAGCCATCATGCTCTTCTTGACTGTTCCTATCGTGTGCTCCTTCCTCCTCCCCTCCCCTTCCCCTTCCCCTTCCCCAAACCTCTCCCTCCAGCTACAAGCCGCTTCTAGCGCCGCCAAGACCGCAAAGGTGAAGCCCCTAGACCCCACAGCCCCCGCCCCCCTCCTCTCCCAGAACCCTCCCATGAAGATCGCCCTCCTGGTGGAGCCGACCCCCTTCAACTACGTAAGCGGCTACTCCAACCGCTACAACGAGATGCTCCGCTACATAAAGCAGGCCGGCGACGACGTCTCAATCCTCACAACCGACGACCGCCCCTCCCCCCCCACCTCAGCCTTCGGCTACCCCATTGCAACCACCCTCGGCTTCCGCTTCCCCCTCTACAACCACGTCTGCGTAACCTTCGACCTCCCTGAACTGAAAGGCCTCCGCCTAATGGAAAAGTTCCGCCCCGACATAATCCACATATCCTCTCCCGGTTTCCTCCTCTTCGCCGCCCTGATCTACGCCCGCGTAATGCGCGTCCCTTTAATAATGTCCTACCACACTCACCTCCCTCATTACGCCAAAGAGTATTTAGGTTACATACCTAGGATTGAGGATTTCGCTTGGTTCTTGGTTAAGTTTGCTCACACGAGGGCGGACCTTACGCTTACGACGAGCCCGCAGATTAAGAAGGAGATGGAGGGGAGGGGGATTAAGAGGATTGACGTTTGGAGGAAGGTGAGAAGCAAATGGAAGGAAAACTATTATTTGAAGCTTTTAAGGAGAGGATAGGAATCTAACGTCTTCGAGCTTTGCTCTTCACAGGGCATCGACACAGTCCGCTTCGATCCCAAATTCAAATCTGTCTCAACTCGCAAAATGATGACCGACGACAACCCCTCCGACTTCACCCTCGTCTACGTCGGCCGCCTAGGAGCCGAAAAACGCGTCATGGACATCAAACCAATCCTCGAAAAACTAGGCCCCAAAACACGGCTCTGCATAGTCGGAGACGGCCCCCAAGCCTCCGAACTCCGAAGGGAATTCAAAGGAACCAACACAGTCTTCACAGGTCAAATAACAGGCGACTCCCTCTCCTCCGCGTTCGCGTCCGCGGACGCTTTCGTAATGCCCAGCGATTCAGAGACTCTAGGATTCGTTGTACTCGAGTCGATGGCTAGTGGTGTGCCTGTCGTAGCGTGTAACGCGGGTGGTATACCTAGTATAATCGAACACGGGAAGACGAGTTATTTAGCCGAGCCTGGGGATACCGATGAGTTCGTTAAATACCTTGAGATATTGAGGGACGATAAGGAGAAGTACGAAGACATGAAGAGGGAGTGCAGGAAGGAGGCGGAGAAGTTCAGCTGGGAGGCGGCGACGAGCGTGCTTAGGAACGTACAGTATCCTATTGCTATGCAGAATTTTAGGTCGAGGAGTTTCGGAGGGTACGGGGGGGTTAGGACTGCGTTCCTGGGGAGGGTTTGGAGGATTAAATTCGCGTGGTTGGCGAAGAAGGTCAAGAGGCTCGTGACGCTAGGGTTCTTCAGGGATTGGTGGTACTCGGGCGAGGAGGAGAAACCGAAAGAGCTTGGACAATGAGAACGTTAATAAAGATGGGGAGGGGAATGAGGGAGACAGAGAGGGGGAGAGACAAAAGGACGTGAAGAGAAAGAGCGAAAGAGAGAGAGAGAGAGAGAGAGAGAGAAAGAGAGAGAGACAGCAATTAAGCGAACGTTTCAAAAATTCAAAATTTTATAAGCATTATTTCACTCATGACAAGAAACATCTCGAAAAGATTAGTGGTCAGACAGGCACTACCCAGAGGTGGCTGGTTTCCGTGTTATCGTCATTCACTTTCCAAGATTTAATGTGTTTTCTTAACGTTGAGATACGTGCTTTTTTATTCATCAGTGCGGAAGCCGAAGGCTCGGTGGAAATCACCTGTATCGTTTCAAAGGCTAGATTAGAATAAAGTAGCGGAGAGAGTGATCGGCCAAAAAATCCGCGTTTCTTGACTCTTACCTTTATGGTGTTTTGGGGTAATACTCATGGGCACTAAGCTGCCTGAAGCACCCTTAGGCGCATACTCCAAGTTATCGCTTATCGTGCTGTACATGGCTCTCACCCCGCCCCCGCCGATTCCCCCTTGTCCCTTTTCCAAATCCTGAGCAACTTGAGCGTTGGCTGGAGTGTTGGGTTCTGAGGTTGGGAAGGATCAGGCGCTGGACTTGGTGCCCATGCGGTCACCGAATTCTCCATCGGCTTGTTTCTTCCCCCCCGGCTTCTCTCACGGCTTGAATCAGTCTTTGTCGTTTTTATTCGAGTCGGATCATCCGTCCTTCAATGTCTTGGCTCGAGATGTTGCCGCCTGCTTCATCCTGTACTTGTTGTTTCCGTTCTTGTCGAACATCATGGGGTGGCCGGAGTCAGGAGTGTTGACCGTTAGGTTAATCATGTGCAGGGTAAACCCTGCGAAGATCGTGAGCAAGGACATGCCGATAATGAAAGCGGCGGACACGTTTTCGCAGGTCTTGCCCTCATAAACGCCGAAGCCGCTGCCGCAGATGCAGTAATCCATGCCATCGTTGCAAGATCCACGGTCGTTGCAGGTGGTGTTGGTTGTCGATCCGATAGGACAGATGCCGGGGTTTTCATCTATCGGAGCCAAAACTGGCTCGATGACGAATCGTGCGAACAGTAAAAATGTCACCAGAGCAACTGCGGACCCCAGCAAATATTTATAAAGCAATTTCTTTGCCTTCTCCCTGAGCTTCGCTCTGGCGTACGGGTCCTTGACCATAACGAGAGATCCTTCTGAGTAGGGCCAAACTCCGAGGCCAGTGCAGCCTTGACTCGCAGCCATCATTCAAGTCTTGGCGCGCTCCTGAAGATGAGATCCCCAAGCAAACATGCAGGGGAAGAACACAAGCATCTGCCACCAAATATTGGCGAAACCGGCGCTGCAAATGAGGATCTCCAAGACAAGCGTAAGGCCTCCCCATTTATTACGAAACTTTCCCATTCGCTTGATCGAGGAATCGCTGGCGTTCTGCTTGACGACAAGCTTGTTCGGATTCTGGGATCATTTTCCCACGGCTGATTTTGGAATATCATCCGGATTTGCGATAAGGGCGTCAAAGGAAACTTTCGTTTCATTGGCCTTTTTATGTTCTGCAACGAGCGAAGCGAGTCGCAATAGAAGGGTCGTTCGTGCTGTTAATAACGGCGTATACTTTGGCAGCAGCAATATCCAGTACACCCGCCTCTTCAACTCGTCGCTTCGCTCCTCGCACACTCTCACCTGGGATGGGATTGGCATCGGTATTATGGAGTATGGGAATCAGTTGCTGCTGTGGCTGCTGCTGTGGCTGCACAAGAGGCGTCAACGGCTGAATTCCGATCAGCTGCGAGTCGCCGTAAGCCCCGGTGTAGCCTTCACGAGGAGTGTCGAGAAGCTCAGGCTGCAACTCCCTAGACTCTGGATCTGGTGTGGTGATTATCATGTCGGGCACCGTCCTCCGTTTCTGCTTTGGCGTCGGGTTGACGCTGTGCATGGCAAAGGAAAAAAAAGTAACGGAGTTAGAGGAAGGTAGCGCTGATTAATAGCCTCGCATTAGCATCTCTTGCATCAGGGTAGAAATAACATGGTTGTTCTCATCGACGATGTCTCTGAAGGTGTCCTAAGAAATGTGATGGTCATCATTTGCAAGCGCTGCTAGCGGTAGCAACTCGAGTCGATTTCAAAATCAAACCGCTCACCTATCATTCTCTGCGCTACCCAAACTATTTTGGATGCTAGGAGGGCCCTTCATAGGAACTTGTTGAATTGCAGGAGGCCCGCTCATACGTCTCTTGGTGCCCCCTTTCTTGACCAACTCCTCCTTCTCTACCTTCCCCTCCTCCTGCTGCAGCAGTTGGTGCTGCATCTGGAACTTCTGGCGCTCCAGCTCCTGCTGCTGCGCCAATAGTTTCAGCTGCAACTGCTGCAGCTGCTTTTGCTGCTCCATCTCCATCCGCTTCTTCTCCAACCGCTTCTTCTCCAACTGCATCTCGTGCTGCTGCTGCTCCAACTCCTGCTGCCGCTGCTCGACGACCCGCTGCTGCTGTATAGCGGTAAACCCCGATTTCTTCCTTACGACAACACTGCGACGATGTTAGAAACGGCGTAGAAGTTGGCAGCAGTCTCCTTTACGTGCGGAAGTATCGGCGATGGACGCCTTCTCACCTCACAGGCTGCATCATGTCGTCGGGGTCGCCCTCGCCCTCGCCCTCGCCCCTCCTCCTGTGGCTCAGCGCATCGAGACTATTCGGGTTGGAGCGTCGCTCCAGCTTCGGGTGCTCGACCTCGCTCAGGGTGCTCCTGCGCTCCAAGTGCCTCTGGAGCGCAGGAGTGTTGTGGACGTGGTGAACATGGCTAGAATGATGCGCCTCATCTACTTGCAGCACATGCTCCAGAGCCTTGAAGAAGAACTTCCTGTCGCCCATTCTCACGATACCCAGCTCCACGACGTCCTGCGCCGTGAGCTCGGCTAGAGTTATGCCGCGAATGCGTTCATGCACGAACGCGTCGGCGTACTCATGTAGACCAATATCCTCGAGAAAATGCGCTACGTCCTCCTCCGACCAGTCAGAAACCGCGGCCGGCAAGTTTTCCGTGGCCTTAAAGAGGCTGGAGGACATAAGCGTATCGTTGTTCTGGAGGGTGTTCAGGCTGGAGAGAGGGTAGGGTTTGAGTTTAGGGTTAGTAGTTAGATGGTACGTTTTAAAGGGGGGTTAGGGTGTGTGTTCGATAGTGGTGTGTTGTCTTACCTCGTGGAGTTCCAGCTAGGCATAAGGGTTTGGTCGTCACCCAGCCGAGAACGGTGCGATCGCCGGAGCTGGGATCTGGTCACCATGGCACCATGCTCTGAGTGTATTCGAGACATGGAATACTTCTGTTCTGAATGGACTACGCGGCCCCGCGGTTTGCTGGCGAATCGAAAGCAACTGGCTCTAGTCCAGGATTTGTCGGGCCGTTGCCCCCCGTCGGCCTAGTGCGGTGTAACCCACCCAAATTCAGCTGAATAATTTAGATGGCCCAAAACTCATTTATTTATCAGTGTCAAAATCTCATTCATAATTTTTGTACTCATCAACTATGAGTTCTTTCGCGAAAGAAGAAGAGTGAGTTCCAGCGGCCACCACACCTAGTACCCTCCTTTGTTCTGAGCGCATCTCGCGGTTCACAAGAAGAGCTGAGATTACAAATGTCGATGGCAAATCCTGCTTCGGTGCTTCCCACCGTTGGTGCTGCATTTCTCACCCCACACGCTTTCCCTTTTGTTCGCTTTCCCTTTCAGCCGAAAGAAAGCTTTCAAGAAGAACCTAGATGCCGATGATGCTCGCAGGCGTAGAGAGGAAACCACAGTGCAGATTCGCAAGGTGAGAGCCATGACGTGATACGGCTCAGACCAACGATGGCAGAGCCGGCTCATTGTACTAATGCCTTTTTGTTGTTGATGTCGTGGCACCTGCGCCTCCATCACCCTCTGCCACTGTTCAAAACAAACGCTAAACTCTCCCTCGAACTTTAACCAAATCTTTCTCACACCCAATCCAATCCCCGCCCTCGCTCTGTACACCTTGCCCTGCCCGCTGCAGACAAAGAAGGAGGACCGCTTGAACAAGCGTCGCTCCATGAACCCCGGCGCCGCGTCCACCTTCGGCGACGCAGGTGGCGCGCCCAACTCCAACTTCGCCAACAACGGCCTCTCTGCTGCCGCCCCCACTCCTGTCGGGCCCCAGACGCTTGAGAACCTCCCCCAGATGGTCGCTGGAGTTATGAGCGACAACCCGCAGGCGCAGACGGAGTACACAACCCAGTTCCGCCGCCTCCTCTCCATCGAGAAGAACCCTCCCATTCAGCAGGTCATCGAGACAGGGGTTGTCCCCCGTTTCATTGAGTTCCTCGGCTGTGATGCCATGCCCGCCCTCCAGTTCGAGGTGAGATGAAAACTTTTAGAGTACCACATCCCTCCACAGCAACACACACACACACACAAATACTAACCCCTCCCACCCCAGGCCGCCTGGGCGCTCACCAACATCGCCTCCGGAACCTCTGATCACACTGAGGTCGTCATGAACAAGGGCGCTGTCCCCATCTTCTGCAGGCTCTTGAACAGTCCCAATGACGACGTCAGGGAGCAGGCCGTCTGGGCGCTCGGAAACATTGCCGGAGACTCTCCTCCTTGCCGTGACAAGGTTCTGCAGGCCGGCGCCATGGAGCCCCTCTTGGGCCAGCTCAAGAGGTACGATGCAGTGAAGAGACCACATTGATTCCGCCAATTTAATTATTTTTATAAAACCACTACCACTATCATCGTTACACAATTCTAACCCCCCCCCCCCCCCTCCTCCACCCCTCGCAGCAACTCCAAGCTCTCCATGCTCCGCAACGCCACCTGGACTCTCTCCAACTTCTGCAGGGGAAAGCCCCAGCCCGACTTCAACCTGGTCAGGCCCTGCCTCCTCACCCTGGCGCAGCTCATTTACTCCCCCGACGAGGAGGTCCTCACCGACGCGTGCTGGGCGCTCAGCTACCTCTCAGACGGACCCAACGAGAAGATCCAGGCCGTCATCGAGGCCGGAGTGTGCAGGCGCCTCGTCGAACTCCTCCTCCACCCTTCCCCCGCAGTCCAGACCCCCGCCCTCCGAACAGTCGGAAACATCGTCACTGGCGACGACCTCCAGACTCAGATCATCATCAACTTTAACGCCCTCTCCTGCCTCCTCGCCCTCTTGAGTTCCCAAAAGAAGGGAATTAGGAAGGAGGCCTGCTGGACTATCTCCAACATCACGGCCGGAAACAAGGATCAGGTGAGTTTACTACACTTTTGCCAGTCGCGCGGAGTTATTAAGTCGTCCTATTATTATATTGATTCTTTTACTCACCTCCAAACTTCCCCCTGCACAGATCCAAGCCGTCATGGACAACAATATCATCCCTCCTTTGATTCAGCTCCTTAGCCACGCCGAGTTCGACATCAGGAAGGAGGCCGCGTGGGCGATTAGCAACGCCACCTCCGGCGGAACCCACGCCCAGATCAAGTTCCTCGTGCAGCAGGGCTGCATCCGCCCCCTCTGCGACCTTCTCAAGGTCGCCGACGCTAAGATTATCACCGTCGCCCTAGAGGGCCTCGAGAACATCCTCAAGGTCGGAGACACTGAGGCCAAGGCCAACAACACCAGGAACGAGATGGCCACCTACGTCGCCGAGGCCGAGGGCCTCGCCAAGATCGAGGAACTCCAGCAGCACGACAACGTCGAGATATACGAGAAGTGCATCAAAATCCTCGAGACGTACATTGAGCTAGAGGACGAGGAGGACACCAACATCGCCCCCGAAGTGCAGGGCAACCAGTTCGCCTTCGGAGCCGCGCAGCCCCAGGGAGGACAGCAGGGACAGGGTTTCAATTACAACTTTGGTGGCGTGTAGAAAGGGACAAAAGATGCCATGAAAGGGGTGACAAGAACGTGAAGAAATTCATCACATTCAATGCAGTTGGAGCAGCAGTCTGCGCTTGTAAACGTAAGTGTGCTGTTTCTCCGACTGACTTGAAAGCGATGTTTAAAACAAAACCTAATTCAGAAAATTTTTTATTTTCTTTTTTGGATAAAAAGATCAAATTAGTTCTTCATTATTTATCGTTAATTAAACACCGTATAGACAAAAAACCGCGACACGATCACTAAAAGTCTGCCCTGAGAATATTGATCTCCGATCCCGTAGAAGCGTTTCTGTCTAATCTCATTTCCTTCCACAGCCACTCCCACGTCGACTTAATTTTCCCTCATAAAAAACTATGAGCGGCGGTGGCGGAAACGACCAGTTCGCATGGCTAGGGCTACTCAAGTGGAGCCTCGCCTACACAGACGGAACCGAGAACGTCACGCCCGGAGAAATCAGCGCAGAGGACCGTGCTTTTCTAGAGAAGGTGATGAGCGAGGGGATAGTCGATGAGGGAGTCATCATGAGGCGGACGCTGCTGCATCTGGTGAAGGCGCTTCAGGATTTCTTGGGAGTGGGCGCGGAGACCGCCGGCGACGAGTCCGCCAAATTGTTGGCCGCCATTTCAGCCCATCAGGCCCAGTCCTCCGCCTCGTCGTCGTCGAACCCTGCTGAACCTGACTTGGGCGAGCTGCTGGACGAGCTTGACGAGCTGCGGGACATAGTCGAGCAAATCGACTTCGCCCGTTCTTTCGTGAACATGAACGCCCTCCCCTTCCTCCTGGGCGCAGCCTCCTCTGGCTTGCTCGTGCCGGAGCGCTTGCGGGCCTCCTGCCTCTCCGTGATTGCGACTCTGGCTCAGAACAACCCGGACGTGCAGGACGTGGCCAAGGAGTCGCTCGCGGTCGCGAAGCTGTCCGAAACTTTTGCCTCCTCCAGCGACGGTGGGGACGCGTACAAGGCGAAGATTCTGCAGGCGTTGAGCGCTGTCGTCAGAGGCCATGACCCTAACTCTGCGGACTTCTTCGCTAACGACCAGGCAGTCGCAATCGTGAAGGATGGGATCGTTAGCGGAGGAACTGTGTGCCGTCGCGCCGTTTTCTTGGCCCGGGCTCTTCTCACTGATGACAATTCGACGCCCGAGAGAGTTGCCGCCTTTGCAGACGTGATGGAGACTGTGGTGGAGCTAGCTGGAAGCAGCGAAGAGATAGATGTTAGGGAAACGTGCATCGGGCTCTTGAACGGGGTCCTCACCAAGGGTGGCGAGTCGGCGAAAACCGTGTACCCGTACGCGGAAAAGATTAAGAATTTCTGCCAGACGGTCGTGGAGAAGTGGAAGGGAGAGGCCAACGAGGAGGAGAAGGGCTACCTGGCGGAGGACATGGCGCAGTGGCTGGCTTTGATGAAGTTGTTGAAGCAGGCGGTGAATGGTGGTGGTGGCAGTGTGATGAGCAAAACGGCCGAAGCGGCGCCGTTGATGCTAAAATAAAAGAACGAAATTTGAAGTTCAAAGGGAGACTTCTTTGTTAGAAGCCCGAGCCGAGGAGTGAATCAGAGCAAACGGAATTAAAAACTTCTCAGCTCTTCGCTTCGCTCCTCGTATTATTTCATCTATTTAGCTCTTTTTTTTCTGGAGCCGGAGCGGGAACGAGTCCTGCCCCGACTGCTGCTTCGGGAGACCTCTCTTGACGAAACCCTGTGAAACACAGCGCGACGATGAGCGGGTATGGGAGCGGTGGAGGATTTTGGCGACGGCGATGTCTCTACTTGCGCTGATCTTCTCCTGCTGCCACTCCTGGCTCTTCCCCTACTTGCCACAGCAGCAACAGGAACAGGAGCAGCGGCCTTCTCATCGCCCGATAGAAGCGTTTTTATAGAGTGAAAATCGGCAACACCCTCGAAGACGACATGTCGCTTAGACTTCATCCACACTAGCTGCTTCTTCGGATCGCGCACCCCCTTATTGACAATGTAATGCGCGAGCGACATGCAGCTCGCACGAGCAATCCCGCCCTTACAGTGGACGAAAATACGAGCGTTAGGCTCCTCCGCCTTTCGCCTCTGGATGAATTTGGCGCCTTCTCTCAACTGCGACACATACGGCACTGTGGTGTCCACTCTCGGAAGCCAAAGCTGCTCGACTCCGTACTTCTTGTAATGGTTTTTCGGCCCAGGGTACTCTCCGCACATGTTGATAACGCTTTTGACATTGTACTTCTCCACTAGCGTTTTTACATCGGACGGGAACGGCATACTTCCCTGCACAATATCTTCATCTAAAATACTCGCAAACGGAGTGAAAAGTCTAAGCCCAACGACTTCCCTCAAAATCATCCCGGTGGTAATCAAGGGTGCGTCGAAGAGGAAGCGCATCAAAATGAATCCGAGCGGTCCGTAGTAGGTATTTCTCGATTCCCTGAACTCCATCGTGAGCAATGGCGCGTAGCTGAGCAAGCAGTGATAGGGCGTCAAGGTCTTGACACCGAAGCAGTAGAAGGTGGCGTAGCCAAATAGAGTCGCCCAGTAAGTCCACACGAAGGTTGAGAAAGTCCACTTAATGAGCAGGGTGGCCCGGTTGTCCAGTTCGTCGCGTTTAATGAACTTGGTCATGAGCAAGAAGAAAACGCTCGCGGCGGGAAGAGGGAGATAGAACCTCGAGCAAAAGGGCTTGACCCGGTCCATAGCGAATGCCAAGGCAGCACTGAAGAGAAAGGCCAACGCAACGAGGCGTTGCTTCGCTGTGAATGACGTGGATGCCATTATCGTAAGTGTGATGATATTATCGTAAGTTTGATGATACTGTCGTAAGTGTGATGATATTGATGGTCTATAAATTCACTTTTGTCGACGTTCTTGATCACTTTGCCAGCTGCTTTCTTCGGGCTTTTTTCAGGTCAGCTCTTCATTATCGGTTTGCCACACCCCCCCTAACTTTAGTTGTCGTCGTCCAGTTTCTCAAATCTTTCTTTGCCTACGGAAGAGACCATTTCGAAGGTGTCACTTGCGCTTATCGCAGCCCCCTCTCACCTCACCCCCCGTCGCCTTCCATTTAATTTCATCGGGAGGTTTCACCCTCGACACACTCCCCCTCCTCCCCCTCCTCCCCAAACCCCAGTAGTACTCCATTTAGTTAGATCATAGTTGGACACCCGAACTTGCCCATATTGCCCCTACCCGGCTCAACAATGAAGGCCGTAGCAGAATCAATTCGTCTGGACGAGGAAAAAAAATCAATCCGCCTTGGCGGTGATAATATATGCCCTGTGTACTGCCAAGTTCAGGGCAGCTTGTTCGTCGCCGAGGCGAAGACTGTCATCCACTCGAAACCCATGTCCATAAGCAGGGTATTCTTCGACCCCGCGGGTCCAGATTGGAAAGCTGCGCACTCGGTTGACAATAGGAAAAGGTGAGGCAGTCCGCAGGTTCGATAGGAATCTAAACTCCTTCTAACGACGCACGACGTACCCCCTACAGTAACCCCCTCGTTACCATTAAGAAATCTCGCCAGGGCAGTAAAGGTGAGGCCGGCCAGGCTGATTCCTTTGCGACTTATCAAAGTAAACTAACTCTCGTTTCCTCTCTCGCTCTCATAGAATGCATAGTGTTCATGGTCAAGCAGTGCGGACAAGACTTAGTCGAATTTCTTCTCCGGTTTAGTGAGTCCACCGTGATAGACGAAGACGCGAAGGACCTGGCGCCAGATTCTCGAATAAAGAATGATGACGGATCAAAAGACAACACGAAGAAGAAGAAGAAGACGAAGAAGGTCATAACAATCGCATCAGTCACGGAAGTAGATCCGGAGTGGAGTGACGCGTACCGTGCTGTACGCAACAATATGATAAACGTCAAGAAACTCGTCAAGGCAGAAATATATGGCCGGTTTGAGCTATCGGAGGTGAGATTAACTTCCTCAGCTACCTCAACTACCTCAACTCCTCCCCTTCCCTCCACACTAAACCACTTTACTCCACTTCACAACACGAATTCTGACTCCAAACGTCTATAACCCCCCTCTACTACTCCTAACCCTCAGATTGACTACGGATGCAGCGCTTGTACCATGACGATGAGTATGAAGTGCGCTCCAGGCATGGCGTTGAATGGCGAGGAAATGCCAAGGCTACACGGCTCTCAAAAAATTCTAATCTCTATCGTTCGCGCTGCTTCAAGCGTCACCGAAAAAGCAGCATCAGCGCTGATAAAAGCAACGCCTGGAAAGGTCAACACAAATCTGGCCCCCCTTAGGCCTACAGGGTTCGAACCTAAGACAGTAACTCTTAAGCAAGACATCGTTGTTGCCCAGCAGTTCAATATCCTCTTCCAGCTCCTGTCCTCATTTGACAGGTCGGCGGAGGTGGACATGCTCCGGCGTTCTGACTTTCTTCGCAACGTCGCCTCCGGGGCTTCGAAGCTTTCTGACATGGAGGTCGTCCAAGTAAAAACTTATGAAGGCATCACAAGCGCTCCTGGCTGGGTGAGGGAATCCGGCTGCGCTAGAGATGCAGTCGAAAGTTTCACACTTCATCACGCTGCCGAGGATTCAATTTGGCACAAAAGAGTGGCGATCGTCGACGAGAATTACAAAGACGTCTTCGCATCAATCTTCGATATCGAAGGCACCGATTGCCGTAAGCGCCACAACAAGCACTCCCCGAACAGCTACTATCATTGTAGCGCCGCGGTCGATGGTTTCCGCGGCAAGTTCTTTCAGCACACGATGGTAATGCCAGGAAACATTAACCAGCATTTGTTCTCATCCTACCTCACGTACGACATGACTACGACTAGAGATGGGCGGGAAAGTTGCTCTGTAGTGACCATTCCCAAGGCCATCTTTGAATCGATGTCGGGCATCCAGAAGGTCTTCAGCGTGATTCCGACCACAGCAAGGAAAGAAGAAGAGAGCGAGTTCTTCAGCGGAGAAATAAAATCAATATTCACGCTGGAAAAGCTGTCTGAGCGGAGTACGCTGATGACCTTCTGCCAGAATGTAGTTTTCGATAAAAGGGTCCCCAAAGACATCGTGAAGAAAAAAATTGAAGTTACCATGAGGTGAGCAGCTGCTGTTTTGTCTTTGAAATAGGAACAGAACGGGAGAGCGCTATCATTCTAACTCGCAAATACACGTACACGCACCGCCAATCATGACTTAATAGCGTCGTCAATCAGTTGAAAGCGACTTTCGAGAGGAATAGAGCCAAAGTTGACACGGAAGTAAACGACGCAATGGCCTCAATGCTGACCAGACCAACTCCGCTCCAGAAGAGACTCACTACCTTTACTAACGACCAGCAAGAGCTAATCAACAGGGTTTTCAAAATCCAGAATTCTATCTTGGACGGCAAGTGGGAGGTGAGAGGCTGCGAAAAGCAAAACAGCGAAGCTGAAAATGCGTCAATTCCGTTCTTATCATAGACGGCACTAGTAATTTCGGTCTAGAATTCGACACCACCATCACCGCTACCAATTCTAACTCGTCGCTTGCTACTCCTCGCTACGCCCTTCGCAGCTCGTTAGGCCTTTCAACAAGAACCTCCACAAGTACCCTGTAGTGGACATCATGCTCAAGGAAAAACCCTTAACGCTAGATACGCATATCACTACGTCCGCCAGGGCCAAGGGGTTTTTTGATTGTCGGCCCGAGAACGCTGCCAGTCATTTCTTCGACGCCAGGAGCTACTTTCACCGCGAGTTCTTTGAAAGCGAGAACGACAAAAGCCATGACACCGCGAGGTTGGTCATAAAGAGCAACAATGTCAATGACCAGGTCGTGGCCCACATCGAGGAGCACCCGTTTACGAAAATCAAAGACAAGCGATCTAATCCTTTGGCGAGGAGGGAGTTCGTCTTTAGGCAAGTCATGGGAAGAGACGAGGCGAGCGAAATGTACTTTGTCGCCATGGAGAGCGTCGACGATGACGTTGATTATGGACTGCCCGCGATAAGCAAGCTGATGAGAAGTAGGATCAAGGGGAAGATGCTCTTCATTGCGGAGCCGGACCCGCAGCACCCCGAGACAAGGAGTATAGTGACACTATTACAGGAATTGGAATTAGGACTGCAGTTGACCAACAAAAAGCAAGACGACGCCTGCATGATGGTAAGGAGCCTGTCCATCGTTGGGGCGTTGAGGCAAAAAACAGCAAAGGACCGAGAAAACGACCTCGAGGACATTGCAGGGATGGCGAAGGCGATGCGGGAGGACGTACAGAGTTACAATGGCGAAGAATTGGTTGTACTGGAGCATGTGAAGAACAACTACAAGAGAACACTTCAGTGCCCTGGTGGGTTTAAACCGATAAAAAGCCCCGCAGCGCACATTAAGATGGACATCGCTTGCCTTCCTGGGGAGAGCAACTATGTAGGCCGCGGCAGGTGTGTCTTTGATACTGACATATATACGGCAGCGGCGTGCGAGTTCGAAAAGAAGACCAGGGCCAGCATCAACGGTTTTTATGATCGCAGAGGCATCGGGAGAAAAGTTATCTCCATCAACCCGCACAAGATGTATTATCATAGAGTGCAAGGACTTAAGTACTTGAAAATCTCGCCGAGGGCCTTCACGCTCCAGGGCATTTGGAAGGTTGAAAAGAACGCGAAGACGGGCGAACCCAATGCGATGATCATCGTGTACAGCTCTTTTGACCACCCGGACTTCCCTCTCGCTCCCGGCACGGTCAGGGCCAGTAGCTGGACATTCTGGAAATTCGAGAAGATGTTGCCCAGGAGGGGAATCCCCCAGACCAGGGTAACGAGAGTGACGCAGGCTAAGCTAGGAGGCTTCATCCCGGCGGCAATTGTCAACAAAGAAGTGGGAAAGATGTTGTTAGGCAGCGAGGACATGCGGTTGTTCTGGGACAAGAGCTCGGAGCTCGACAGGATGGCTAGGGAAGAGTTCTCCATGAAGGTTTGGTCGAAGCGTTCTGCCAGCTACTCCGACTTTGAGCAGGAAGTTATCAAGAGCGGCCAGAAGCTCTTTGCGGCCTTCGAGAAACAAACCGAAACAGGGACGGGGCTTCAAAGAGTAACCTGGTCGTCGAATGCCGGCGCCAGGACCTTGATGGGGACGAGGTACAAGTGGGGCGTCGCGACGTCAAAGGTCAAGGCCAACTTGGTCGACGTTCTGGCGTACATCTGGAACGCCGCCTCAGACAACAGCGCTGCTGCTAGCGCAGACAATATCGAACACCACGTCGTCTCGGAGCTAAGCAGCCACCACCAGGTCCGATATTGCCAGAAGCTCATGCCCTTCCCTTACGCGCCGGTGGACTTTCTGACCACGATAGTTTGGAAAAAGGTTGAAGACGACACATTTATGATTGTGGAGGTGCCTCATCAGAACAATAAGCTGGTAGAGCCGAACGGAAGGTCAACCAGGGGCAAGCACCTGGTGTGCTATAAGCTGACACGGATCGACGAGAATAATTCGAGGCTCCAAATGCTCTACAAGCCGTCAGATTTTGGAAAAAACATCAAGGTTGAAACTGTTGGCCTCTCGGTCGTATCGATGCTCGAGCAAGTTTCCGACATACAGCGTTACTTCATGAGGCTATGCGGCGCGAAGCAAGCCTTTAAGGCGGACGGTGCGGCTCTTGGTGACGAAATCTGCCTTAGGATCGGCGAAGGAGGGCTCGACAAAACCATGAGAATGTTTGATGACTTCCAAGCGTTTAAGGACCTCGAGAGCAGCTACAACAACTTCAAGTTGATAATCAAAAGCATCGTCGTGCACGACACAATCCACACCAACAAGACTGAAGGGATCGAAATGACCAAGCTTTTCAATTTGAGCGCCAAGGAAGCCGAACACATAGGATGCACCTTCGTGTCTATAATATCGAGATGCACCTTGGGAGCCGTCGCGGTGGACGACTGGCTCACAAAGATTGACGCCATGCAGCAGCTTGCATCCGAGTACCCCTGGTTCACGCCGGCCATGTCTATAGTCGCTCAAAAGTTCATCGAATTCGTTGAGTTCGATCTGAAGCTGAAGCTCGCAATCGGAGCAGCGTTCAGCCTGATGGAGACCGTCTTCGGAGCCATACTTACTGCTGCTTTTTTGAACACGGAAGGTCTAGAGTCCTACGGCTACGCAGCCGCCGCGCTAATGGCGACGAGGGCATGTGCTCAGAGCATCTTTTATTACGAATGGAACAAGAAGGCGATCCAGAGTATGGGATGGAAGCAGAAGGTGGCATCAGTCCTGCCTTCCCTGTTGAGCTTCAAGCAAGTATCCCACGCTTTCGCCGTCTGCAAGGGCACTCAAGGGTACAGAGACGAGAAGATTAGAGAAACTGGCCTCGATAGGATTCTCCAGATCCTTTTCCAAGGCGTCCCTCTCCGCGTCTTAACTAGCTACATCCTCATCGGGGGCGTCGGGGGCGAGGGGCGCAATTACGGCATTCTAATAATAATGAGCAACGTCGTGTCCTGCCTCGCAACCGCTTTGGCTTCGACTTCGATTAACTTCGAGTTCGACAGCATCCCGGAAACGAAGAGGAACGACCAGGAGTTCAGCGACTACATTCCTGTCAATGTGAAAATGAGAAGAATGCTGTATGTGGTCATGCTCTTCCAGAGCCTGCTCACCTCGGTGCTTAGGATGCTGGGCTACGCCCTGCTACTCACCGTAGGGATTAAGGAGTTCTTCATTGTAACGGTAGCGGACCTCGCTCTGTGCCTTGCTCCGAAGATTTTCGAGTTCGACTTGGACTTCTTCCTCCCGGCCGCGGCCTTCCCAGGAGGAAGCCTCCTGGCCAGGACTTTCATGAAGCTGCTCACGGACCACGCTAGAATCGTCGAGTTCAGGCACCCCAGGGCCATGGGCGGAATGCTCTGGACGATAAACGACTGGATGGGCCTGGCATACACCTTCGTCGCAGTCATACTCTTCTCCAAGACGAGCGCTTGGGACGAGAAAGACGTTCTCGGCTTCGGACCCATGAGCACCGTCCTGGCGACCTTCATCATTTCCCTAGCTTGTCTCTGGGTGACATCGAATATCATGTTCTTGAAATTGGTCGAGCGAGAGAAGAGGGGAATATTTTTCAGTCGAGTCACAGCAAAGCAGTTCTGCAGGGACAAGTTTTTCAAGTCCAGGAACGACCAGGTCATGGCAGAGTGGACGCTTCAGGTCAATAAATCCCTCTGGGCTTCTTTCAGGAAGGAGGTAAAGGACTGGTGTCTGGACAATTGGGTCGATTGGGAGTACGACAAGCCCAAGTGGTTTCAGGATATCAGGGGGAAAACTGAAGGTTCAGACAGCCATGTGATTCCGAAGGACTTCATTCCAGACTTGGAAGCCATCTCTAAAATGAGGGAGGACAGGGACAGGAGGAGCGGGTTCGGGAGGGCATCGAGCAAAATAAGTTTGAATCCAAAAGTCTCGCTGTCGGGGACGCTCACATCTTTGAGGAACAAGGCTGGTCTTGGGAGGACGTTATCGACTGGGGACAAGAAGTTCCAGAAAATTACACCTACCATCGTAGAAGCATAGTAGGAGTAGGAGTAGGAGTAGGAGTAGGAGTAGGAATTTGAGTAGAGGGGGGGGGGGGGAGGGTTTATAATAGAATAGCTGGCTTGGTGGAAGGTGTGTATAGTTTGGGTTCAAGGTGCCCAAGTCCAAAGTGCTTTGTAAAATTAAAAAAAATTATTTTTTAATTTACAAAATTGTAGAAACAGTAACATCTGAGGCATCCACGTCGGCAAGCCAGCGAGACGAACGCGGTACCGGCGCCAGCAGCAACCGAAGATCAAACACGTTCCGAAGATTTCTCTGTTGGAACCAGAATCATTGAAGAAAGTGGCGCGACAGATTCACGCAATACTGTGGCTTACAGTAAGTATACTGACGACGCTGCGAAATTTTGACGGAAAACGGAGCTTCAATTTCACACTCACATCAGAAAGTGTGACCCCTCGATTTCTATCTTTCACCCAGCAGAATACCATTTTTGCACTCACTGACCAAGACAACATGCTACGCACCCTGCTGCTTTTATCGCTCATCATTGCGCCGGTATACGGCCAAGCAGACGGAAATCCCCACCAATGGGACCGTTTGCGCCGATGGTAAGTGAGAGAACGATTGCGTACCACCTCACCTCAGAACCGAAGTGGCTCTAAGGTGAAGAGGGGTTCAATTTAGGGTCATTTCTACGTCCGGTACTAACCTCGCCCCCGCCCCAACCAAACGACCCTTTACTCCATTCCCAGCGATCACACGGACTACGACCCCCCTTGCGGACCATGGTAAGTTCTTGGCGACTTTCTCTCAAACGAAGCTTTGCTCGGTTCTGATATCATCTGGAACTAACACAAGCAAAATTCAGCGAGGGTATCGGAGGAATCCCCACCGGCGACGATAATGACGCCATTACCTTGACATCATGCTCTATCGTCGCGAATGCCTCCGACGTTCCCGAACCCGTCGCCCCTGTCTGGGGTGAGCAATGGGTTGTTGATCCTTATTATGAGGTCCTCATCGGCAAGAAGACGGACCCCTTCTGCTTCTCTGTCATCCCCTCAAACGATTCTGTCGGCGAGCTTTGCTACCGCCCCGACTACGGTGCCCAGTACTACGACGTTGGCGGCGAGAGTGGAGCGCTGCGCTTCGACCTCAACAGCAAGACTGTTGTGGGAAATATCACCTCCAAGATTTTGCACCAGGACACCAACTTCTGGATCGTCAACAAGTTCCCCTGGTATGCGCTCGGCGTCAGCCAGTGCATCTGCTCCCAGGTCAGGGAAGGAGGACAAGCGGGAAACAAGCTCATGAGCCCTGTCAACCCCGACTGGACGAAGCAGATGTTCTACATCGGAAGGGAAACGATCGGCATCGAGTACACCGGAACGGAGCAGACCCTTGATCACTGGGCTTTCGGCCCTCACCACTTGTGGTCCACCCCCGACAAGGGAGAGATCATCAGGATGTGGCAGCCCTTCAACGGCCTGCAGATCTTCCCCGAGGGCACCAACCGAGTTCCACAAGATCAAAGCCTGTTTGAGTCCCCCCCTCCCGAGTGCAAGAAGGAGGGAGGCGCTCTGTTCAGGATCAAGTGCACCGACGAAGGTTACCCCCAGAGCGAGGAAGAAATGAAGGCTTCCGTCTCCAAGGCTGACAAGATGAGGGCCGAGGAGCCCGTCCCCCGTGACCAGTACAAGGGCAACGACTTCAACCACATGAGCAACGTCCTCAACGGCTGGCTGCAGGACGGAGCCGCCGAGACCAGGGCCTGCGACGAGTGGAGCGTCGAGGAGCTCCAGCAGCTCCAGGCGATGCTCTACCTCGCCCGCGAGTCCTCCTTCGACGACATCTACCAGTCTGTCGAGGACAACCGCCGCATGCGCAAGGACTTCTCCGACATTGAAAGAGACTGGGACCAGCTCACTGCGATCATGGACGGAGTCGACTCCGACCACGTCGCCCACAAGATCCGCCGCGACGGTCACTGCCACGAGGCCGTCATGTGGTTCGTCCACCACCTCACCGAGGACGTCAAGCAGCTCATGGCTGACGCAGGAGTCGTCATCCCTCTTCTCAGCCTCGCGCCCCACCACGCCCCTTCCGAGGACTCCCACGCCGCCCACCACGCAGCATACAATGTGTACCAGGAGCAGGTCACCTGCTCTTCCTGCCACGCCGCGTACTAGGGAGTAGAGGAAAACACATTTGTTCGTTCCAAGCATTGATTGAAGGTGCCGGATTGGAAAAGGTCCGAAAGTAGGTCCAATCTGTTAACGCGTCGCGTGCCCAAAACGAAATAACAAAAGAAAAAAAGAAAAGTGTTTTGTAATGAGAAACTTCACCACCCTTCTATCCCTTCCAAAACCTCACACATCCTCTCCAAAAGAAAAAAGAAAAGTATCTTTCTAACAAAAAAAACATCACCACCCTTCTATCCCTTCCAAAACCTCACACATCCTCTCCACCTCTTCTCTAGTATTATAATGCGCAATGCTAACTCTAACCGCCCCCCCTCTCCTTTTAAATTCCTCAAACCCCAACCTCCTATTATCGCACCAGCATTTCAAAGGTTCATCGCTCAAAAACGTCCCGTTCCTAACTACGATATTCTCGGACTTTAACATTTCAGAGACTAATGAGGAAGGGAGAGAGGTGTGATAGAAGGTTATTAGAGGTAGTCGGAGTCTTTGGGAGAATGATATGTCGTCGTCAAAGTGGGATATTAGGTTGACGTTGGGCCATTTGAAGCGGATTTTATCGAGGAGGAGGGAGGAGGGGAGGGACTCGGACAGCTCGATTAGGTGGAAAGCGTTCTGGATTAAAGGACGGGATTGAGGGACGGTGAGGGAGCGGGAGAGGATGGAGGAGTACGTCTGGGAGGGGTCTAGGGAGGAGGTGAGGGAGGAGAGGGAGAGGAAGTACGAGAGGAGGCCGAGGCAGCCGGAGCAGGCTTCGAAGTTAGGGGTCCCGGAGGTCGTGGGGCGGGGGTGGGATTTGCGGGTGAAGCAAACCCCGAGGTGGGGACCGAAGAGCTTGTGGAGGGAGACAACGTAGTGGGTGGTGGAGGAGGATAGGGGGCCGACGTAGCGGTGGGGGGCGGCTGCCACGCCGTCGGTTATTATTCGAAGTTTGGGGGAGATGGAGAGGAGGGGGGGGAGGATGTCAGGGAGGGGGGCCAGGACGCCCAGTACGTTGGAGGAGTGGGGAATAACGAGGATTTTCGTTCGTGGCGTTATCGGTGGAAGTAGGGTCGAGGTCGGAGGGGTTGGGGGGTTCGTGGGGAACCATCCATGAGGGTGATGAGGCATGTTCTTTAGCACGTCCCACTTCACGACCTTGATGTTCTTTTTCTCCGCCTCCTGCGAGGACCGAAGGACGAGCCGAGGAGCGAAGCGACGAGTTAGATTTATGTAAAATTGTAGAAGTCCAGTGGACGGACGACGACATCGAGGAGAGGAGGAGCGAAGCGACCAGCTTTACAGATTTCATGGTAAAACGTCCTTCTCCTCTCATCTCTTTCGCTCCCATAACTTATTCTCACCTCAATCCAACAATCATAATTCGCGCAATGGTTGCTGGTGCTTACGACGATTTCGTCCCCCTCCACAAGTTCTTGGACGCATATCCTCGCGAGGTCCTTGAATATCATTGTGGAGTTCACGTTTAAGTCGATGTCAAATTCTGAGGGGGAGAAACCGAGGAGGTGCTGTAACGCAGTTACGGCTTGGGACTTTTGGAGAGCGCCGTGGTTGGAACGCCAGCGGTTAGAGAGGCTTGAGAGCATTGAGGAGGTTACGGGGGAGGGGACTTGGGCGCCTCCTGCGTTCTCGAAGAAGGAAGGGGGGGAAGTTGAGGAGGTGTAGTATTGGAACTGGGAGCGGCACCAGTTTTGGACGAGGGAGGGGGTAGGAGGGGTTTTGGTTTTGGCGAAACGCCGCTCAAGGAGAGCATACTTCATGCGCATTATCGACTCGGAACGTTGGGAGGTGGTGTTGGTGGTGGGCGCGTTTTCTTTCTCAACAGTAACCTCCGGAGGAATAGGCACAAGATTATGCCAAACCCTCTGCGACGAATGAAAGCGAGGAGTCAGAATTAATGCGTCATAATGCCCGATCACCGGTGGCATCTCCCTCACCTCCTCCTCCGTCTTTCTCCTCCCGAGAACGATCTCCTCAACGATCCCCTTAACATTTTTCTCATGCGTCATCTCGGCGTCTTTAAGCCCCGTCGCCGTGTCCAAACTCGGAGGAGCGTTAATTTCTAGGACGTCGATTTTCGTTAGAGAGGGAGTACGGGAGATTATCACGTCGATGCCGAGGTAGGAGAATTGGGGGGAGGGGGGGGGGGAGGAGGGGGAGGTGTAGGTTGTGAAGGGGAGGAGGGTCGTGCGGATGGTCTGCCGGATTAGGCCGTAGGTTTGGTAGAAATTGTAGTCGTTAGGGTCGTTTGATCTGCGCACGTGTGTGTGTGTGGGGGGTAGAGGGTCGAAGGGTTAGGGTTCGACCTACGACATTAGAATAAACAGCCCTGCGCTTATAATCCTCCCTCACCTCTCCTCTAAATCCACGCATATCTCCCCCGCAAATCTCTCCCCATTCCCCGAATTCGCACAACAGTTGCTGATGTGAACCTCGTCGTCCTCCTCCTCCCCCGCGGTCCACTCCTTGTTGCTGAGGTGGAGAAACGCAGTCTTAGAAATGTAGGGTATAACTCGAGAATTTTTTATAGACAGAAGTGCGTAAAGTCGGACGTGGGCTTTACGGGAGTTCACTAGCATGGGTGGTAGGCTATATTTTTGGAGTACGTATTTCGGTGTTGTTGTTGTAACGTTTGTAAGGGGAGTAGATGGAGAGAGGAACTTTTGGGAGGTGGAGGGGGAGAGGATCCATATTCCGCCTGCGCCGTTGGAGGCGGCGTCCTTTAGGACGTGGAGGCCGGTTAGCTTGTTGGCGCGGAGGTAGGATTCAAAGGAGGAGCGGGAGGAGAACATTTCGGTTTCGACGGTTTGACCGCCAAGGAGAAGAGTTTCGGTTTGAAGGAGGGCTACGAGGAGTAAAAGGAGTGAAGGAAAGGAGTGAAGGAAAGGAGTGAAGGGGTTAGATTAGGGTTGTGACAGGTTTCAAATGAATATGAAAGCATTAATAATGTGTCAGCATGTCAGATGTCGGGGTTATCCCTGTCTCACCTAAAGTCCACTTGGAATCCAAGATGGCTGAATTGGGCAGATGATTCGTCGCGTCCTTCCTCCTACTATTGCTCCATATCATCTTGGTCACGTTCTGCTTGCCCCTGTTAGGGTTGTCGGGTTGATAATCGGATTCGTAATCGGATTGATCTATCTGAGACATTTGGATGCAGGTCTGAGTGGGAGTTGTGAGGGATTTTAGGATTGGGAGGAGACGGGTTGAGGCAGATGAACCATGAATTGTATATAGGAGGACGGAGCTTTGGGGCAGCTGAGATGTACCGGGTTGCCGTTGTAGGGTAGAGGAGGGGGGAAGAGGAGGGACGGAACACGTTGACATTAGAAACAGGTAGTGTAAGTTGGACGGATGTGTAGAGGGAGGGGGCGGACTTGATATCAAAGTGCAGCCTCCCTGTAGAGAATGTCGGTCTGGTTGTGGGTGATTATGGAAGATAAAGCACTCTTTTTCTGCCTGGAAAGGTTCGATGCCTTTTTGCAAGCGTAGTCTGTGCTGAAGGATCTATTTTTGTTCTCAGCCATTTTCCAAATTTTATTTTCACTCAGATCGATCCAAAATCCACAGTCAAAGGTGACTTACATTATCTTCCATGGATCTTAAGCTCGATGATATAAGTTTTCAGCACAGAAAATACCTCCGAACCTCGTAACATCTCCGTAAACATTTTGAAAACTCAATTATCTCGAGCAACGTAAAAATCGAATTTAGCTATCGATTCAGAATACATTTCATCGCAGCCTCTCTTCGCCGTAAGCCCCTCCCACTCTTCTCCTCTCTAATCCCCCCCCC
>BRXX01000273.1:0-25548 GCA_030267905.1 Triparma verrucosa
CCTAACCCTAACCCTAACCCTAACCCTAACCCTAACCCTAACCCTAACCCTAACCCTAACCCGAACCCGAACCCTAACCCTAACCCGAACCCGAACCCGAACCCGAACCCTAACTTTTCTTGTGTATCGTCGGAGTAGTCTATGTCGCCTGTACTTCAAAGCCTGCTACAATACAATGCTTCTTAATAGACGAAAGTTGTGATGCTGAACTTCTTCGTATCTTCAAAGAATTGTGTAATAAGGTCAGAGCTCAGCCTCAATTTTTATTGCCAGAAAATGTGAGGAATTGATCTCAGCATCATCCAATTTTTCACGAAACGTTCACAACTTTTCCCACTCTTTAGCATTCTACAATTAGTCCCCCTTATTTTCTGGGAGAAATTGCCCCACTTTCCTACATCTACTAATAGCACCTGATCCCGACCCTGCGCAAGCAGCCTTAATAACATTTCCCATGGCCTGCTCCTCCTCGACCTCGTCCTCGTCCTCCTGCGAGCCGAACCCTGTTGCGCTGAAGCAGCCCTGCAGTCCCTCAATGCAGGTCCCTGCTCCGTCTTCCTTTGCACTCACCTTCCCGACGCAGTACGGTCCTTTCACTGCCTCTTGTTACCGAGAGCTGGCGCCCTCCCAAGTCGATCGAGTCTACAACCTGGCCCTCAATGGCTACTACAACGACAACTACTTCATGCGTGTGATCAACTCCACTTCTCTCAAAATAATCCAATTCGGGACCAACGGCGACCCCTCAATCTCCCAAAAGTACAACTGGAACTCCACAAAGCTTTCCCCTTGCGGTATAATCCTCCCCCAACCTCCTTCAATGTCATACCAAACCAACCTCAGCAACACCTTTGGCACTCTCTCAATGTCGACTTCCTACAATGACACCACTGCCACGACCTGGAACGCCACGGCCGAGCTCTTCATCAACACCGGCAACAACAGCCGGCTCGACTCCATGCTGTTCGTCCCTATTTGCACTATCGACGAACCGGGCATGTTGAACGTCCTCAAATTTCCGACCGTCGGAGAGCTCACAGAACTGGGAGGCTCGGGCGTTTCCCTAACCAAGCTGTACGAAGAAGGAAACTCATACATCACCCAAAATCCCAGTTGGTCCGACCTTGCGATTTCCAGCGACGTTTCTGTCCCCTGCCTCACTGTTGACTGCCCATGCTTCTCCTCTCCCTCCCCGACCCCTGCAGCCCCTTCACAGTCCTTCTCTGATGTTCTATTCTCGCCCCTGTCTCTCTTCCTCGTGGTCCTCATATGCAGCACTGTGTCGCTTGTGTCGCTTCTTCGAAATAACGAACGAATAAGAAACAGATGGAATAGATGGCAATGGCAGCGGCTGGCAGAAGAAGAAAACCCTTCTTGACTTGACTATAGTATCTTTGATATTAAAAACTGACTATTTTTTAGCTGTCCCCAAGCTGTTGACGGTCCGAAATCCTTCTCCTCTGCTTTCTTTTTGCCTCTTTCCAAACCACGCTCTGGTTATATCGTCCAAAGCTTTGTGTGACGCCGGCACCGGCTTCCCCCAAAAGATATCTTGTCCTGCCAGCAAGCTTTTCGACCGATCCTCGTCTGTGCAATTTCCCGTACAGCCAACGATCACCGTGGCCTCGTACCTTTTTCTCTGCCTCAGTAGCTTCGTAACCTCAGTCCCAAGCAACGTTCCCCCTGCTTCCGCCATGAATTCGTCGATGATTATCACTGCGTACTCCTTCCCATCCTCTTCCCCGCACTTCTTCAGCGTCTCCTCACCCGTCGTTGCTAGATCTATGGTCCAGTTCAGCTTTCCAAACGGCCCAGTTGTCAGCTTCCTCTTGAGAAGCTTTCTATTCATCTCGCTGTCATCGACGACGAGAACCGACAAGTCCGTTGGAGGGTTCTGATTATCTGAACTGGCTCCGCTTGAACTTTCAGTGCTTTCAACTAAACTTCCTGCGGCTCGATTGCTCTTCTTGAAGCTCAGAACAAAGCTGCGACGAGAAGTTAGTAGCAGCAATTTTACGCACCGGCTCCTCGCAGCCTCTCACCTGAACTCGCTGCCCCCCTCGGCACCACCAAAGGGTGACGCCAAAACCAGCTCGCCGCCCATCAAGCTGGTCAATTTACTTGCTACGCTCAAACCCACTCCAAAACCTTTTACGTCGTCGCCGCTCTCACCATCCGACTGCTGCCGCATACCAAAAATGTACGCCTGCAAGGCTTTGGGAACGCCTGGCCCTGTATCACTCACGGAGAACCGGTACGTTGCGTCCATATTCGACTCGCTGACTTTTTCCAATATTATATTTATGGTGCCCTTTATGGTGAATTTACAGGCATTCGTCACCAAGTTCAAGAGCATTAGTTTCAGCTGTGTCGGGGCCCCCAACACGTACTCATCCAAGACGTTCACCTTCTCTACATTAATCTCAACTCCCGTATTCACGCTGCGCTGAGTCATTGCGAGGACTTCGCTGCAGACCATTGCCGGCTTGAAGTCGTGAATGCGTAGCTGCTGGCTGCCGTTCAGTAGCTTATCGAGCGACAGTATCGACTCCAATACGAGGTGCTGATGGGACGCGCATTTTTCAATGCTGCGACGAGCAAAGCGACGAGCAAAGGATAGGGCGCACATGGCGTTAAAAACGGCGTAGGGTTGTATGTACACCCGCCTTCTCTGTCCTCACGAACGCTCACCTGCGGAACTCCTTCATCAAGCCCGGAGTGAGCTCCTTGAAAAGCGCCGTAAATATGTACTCGATGCCCAACATGATGCAGTTAAGCGGATTTCGAATCTCGTGAAGGGCTGACGCGATGAAGATCTTCTCCCGCTCAAGGCGCTTGGCCAGTATCTCCTTCTCCTCCCTCATCGTCTTCTCCGCTGCCAACAGCTGTGCGGTCATTTCCGAGGTCTTCTCGGCACGGGCCTGGTCGATCTTTAAGTCCTCGATCTTTTTCTTGTTCTCAATGTCCTTCTCGGCAAGACGCCTGTTCTCCGTCTCCAGGAAGGTCCCATCAGCTGGCATCGGGACGATCTCGGTGCTGCTGTACACCTCGCAGACCGAGACATTGTCGGCGAAAATGAACAGGTTGCACATGGTCATGCCCATGTTTCCGAAATAATAGAGGCCGGTCATGACGAAGACTGAAGTCGTCGACGCCGCCCACGTACCAGTCGCAAGCTGGATGAACGAAATCAAGGATGCAAGGGTCGTCACCGCAGTGGCCAGCAAATACAGCGCCATCGTCTTCAGCGGCTTGTCGCTTTCTGATAGAGACCGAAGGACCTTTAAGCCGGAGTACGTGAAGAAGGCCGCCAAGTAGATGTACCCTACCATGACCATCATATAAACCATCGCGACGATTGGGCGGAGGTTGTTCTTGTGCTGCAGCGTAATAACTGCGGTAATCACGTCGAAGAGGAGAGCACCAACGGCGATTGTGAAGGACGCTTTTGGGTGGTTCAGGCATGGATCGACGAATGTGTGACCAGTTCTTGACTTCCATAGGCGCGCAACGAGCCAGCTGCGAGGAGCGAAGTGGTGAACAAGTTAGAGGCTCCTCCCCAAAATAATTATTAATTAGCAGCAGGCTTTTCACCTTGAACACATTCCCATCGCAGGGCACAGGCGCCCGACAGACAGGAACGACCAACCAGACGAATTCGCGTCGAAGTAAGCCAGCCCGTTCGTTGCCGTATTCAGAACGAGGGAGAACACCTGAATTGCTCCGAGAATGACGACGAGGTTCTTGGTCGTGAGGGCAGGAACATATGAGGTTTTGGAAGTAAACCTTATGCCATGGCCCCAGCAGCGGTTCATACAGGCAAAAACGATGACGTACACTGCAAGCTTGAACGGAACAGCAAACCAAGACTTGTAGACGTCAAGGTACTCGTTGTCGTCGTACATAAACTCGACATGATAGGTAGTGACATCATAATCTAGCTCTAGCAAAAGCGTTGAGGTGGGCTCGCCAACTTCGAGGAGAGGGATTGGCGACGATAGTACATCTTTTAAGACTTGCTGTGAGACGAGGAGCGAGAATAGGAGCGAAGCGACGTGTTAGTTTAAAAAAAAATTGCGTTGTTTCACGTCTCCCTTTGTCCTCACCTTTTGCACGGTGGTGCTAACCAGGTTAGAAACTAAGCCAGGAGTGCCGTAAAGCGCTCCGAAGATAATCGCCTCCGCCCCCGAGTTCACGAGCGAGAGGTAGAGAGTTTCAAATCCTACGAATGAATTCATCTGACAATGTACGAGGAGGTCATTCATTTCGACGAATACTGTCTTTCCGTAAATAAGGGATGTCAATTGAGAGGCGCCGCCTAGGTTGGCGAAGTCTGAGCAGCAAGACGGGCAGGATGTCGGATCAGGGTTTAGGTATGTTAGAGGGGCTGAGGAAGCTGAGGAGGAGTACTGGGTTTTGTAGTACGAGTCAGGACCAATGTGGGAGAACATCTGCAGGTGTTGGGGATTCGGGGTAAGTATTTCGTCAGTGTGTTATAGACATCCGTGAATTGCATGTAGCAAGTACCTTTACGGCCGGACAGGATACATCAAGGGTTAAGTGGTTCTCAAATGTCAGGGCCGCGTCGGTTGCAGATACTAGAAGTGATACCACCACAATAGTGGTTGTTATAGGCGTAGAGAGTATCATAATACTCGCGATGATTACTATGCTTGCGCCCAGGCAGGCAAAATCAAATCAAGTTGTCAATGTAGGCCAGAGGACATCCAGGAGAATTGCAAACAATTGATAAACGTTGATACTACCCTGATCGCCATTCTACAACATTCCCCCTGCGTTATCCCGCTGTACGAGCGTGTTCAGAACTTATCCCGAATCTTGCAAAAACAATTGAAACCCCCGCCATACAGAGCACAAGCACATGTACCAAATATCGCAACAGCTGCTATTTCTCGCTACCCTCGCTTCTATCTCCTCCTCCGCCTCTTCCTCCTCCTCCTCCTCCTCCAGCATCGCCTGCACTCCTTCGGCCTACTACTCTGCGATCCAATCGACTCTGGACGATCCTTTGTCCCTGTCTGCTTCGGAGCTTGACACCATCTTGCGAGACCACATCAAGGGCCACACCGTGATCCCCTACACGTCTACCAATGTCGACTGCTGGGACGCGCTCAACATCCTCGATGCTGCTCCCTCAGACGCTGACAGCGTGATTCTCGTCTACAAACAGACTCCCGACTTGATTGCTAATAGCGGACTTAGCACGGGCTGGAACAGAGAGCACGTTTGGCCCAAGAGCTACGGCGTGGACTATTCTGGGCCGGACACGAGCGACCTTCACTCACTCCGTGCGGCCGACTGGTCTGTAAACTCGGCTCGCAACAACCGGTATTACGACGACTGCACCGATACATCAGTGTGCACAATCCCTGCGCACGCTGAAGCTGCCAGTGACACAGGTAAAATGGCCTTGGCCGGCACCACCGGCATTTTTATGCCTCCGGCGCCTGTTCGTGGCGATCTCGCAAGATCACTCTTCTACATGGCAACTCGCTACGACGGCAGTGAAGCAAACACTCAGGATTTGCAGCTCTCCAACTGCCCTTGTGACACCACCTTCAAGATGGGGAAACTCCGCACTCTCCTGCAATGGCACTCCGACGATCCTCCTTCTGCTGAAGAAATCTCCCGCAACTCGATCCTCTGCGAAGACTACCAGCACAACCGAAATCCTTTCATAGATTATCCTGATCTGGTTCCTCTCGTATTCCTAAATGATGATGACACCTCATGTCCAGCCTGCCCCGACTCCGCCCCAGAGGACGAAAGCGCAGACGACAGTTTCTTCGTCGAATCGCCACTTACCCTCGACCGAGGCGCTGCAGCTCTCATCGGCTTCAATAGCGATGCCCCCAAGAGTCTGCAGATTTTAAGGTGACCGCCTTTAATTTCGTTTCTTGTCGCTGAAAACATAGTTCTAACCCGTGATAATCGCAGCCTTAGCACTCTCTCGAATGGTGCCAACTTTTACGTGACCGACAACGGCTACCTCGGCACATCGGGTTTCCGCACAGGTGAAGGAACGTTGAAATTCACCGCCACATCCGACATAGCCCCTGGCACAACCCTGACATGGATCGACGGCGACTCTTCTTCCTCTTTCGGAGTCTGGTCAGAAGAAGGAAGCTTCGTCCTTTCAGCATCTGGAGATCAGTTATACATATACACACTCTCCTCGGACATGTCTCAGAACTTCGTCTTTGCCCTGCAATACCGAGCTGGTACCTGGGACGACGAAATGGTCCAGGGAGTTGACGACAGCTCCACAAAGGGCGCGCTGCCGACCACACTGACGGGTAATTTCGCGGTAGCGCTAACGCATCACGACAACAAGAAGTGGGACGGAAGCGGCCTGACCTCGGGAACGAAGGAGGATTATCTAGCGAGCGTATGCGACAGCTCAGAATGGTCCGGCGACAACGGCAACGCCTTCACCTTTGCCTCCTCCGCTGACGCCTACACCGTCGTTCCATCTCCGACTCCTTCACCGACACCACAGCCCACAATGGCCCCGACAACATCACCGACGAGCTCGCCAACGTCTTCTCCAACAACGTCGCCAACGAGCTCGCCCACATCAACTCTGACCCTGCCAACCCCGCTAACAGAAATTACTACTGCGGCGAACACAACAAACGCAACAAACGCAACAAACGCAACAAACGCAACAAACGCAACACAAGTAACGGACATCGAAGAGCTCGTCTTGAGCCCCGCAAACAGTCTCTCCATAAACTACTATCACGCCATGATTTCTTTAGTGGCGACATTCATACATACAACATTCATTTTCATGTAATAAATTTAAAAATACAGATGATTTTTCAGCGAAATACTTTATTCATTTAAGTTGAGGCAGTCCCCAAACATGTTGTATGTATCCTTCTCGCTTAAATCCCAGTTCTCGACTGTAGCTTTATCAAACGCCGAGGCTCCCAAGAACATCGCGTTCATGGTTGTAACGTTGGAAACGTCCCACGAAGACAGATCGCCGTTGAATGCCGAGGCTTCATAGAACATCAAAATCATCTCTGTAACGTTGGATACGTTCCATAAAGAGATATCGCCGTTGAACGAGGAGGCTTCACGGAACCTAAACCGCATGGTTGTAACATTGGATACATCCCAAGAAGACAGATCGCCGTTGAACGCTGAGGCTTCACGGAACATCTTCTGCATGGTTGTGACGTTCGATACGTCCCAAGAAGACAGATCGCCGTTGAACGCTGAGGCTCCACGGAACATCTTCTCCATGGTTGTAACGTTGGATACGTTCCAGGAAGACAGATAGCAGTTGAACGCCTTAGCTCCAGAAAACATCTTCTCCATGGTTGTAACGTTGGATACGTTCCAGGAAGACAGATCGCCGTTGAACGCCGAGGCTTCCCTGAACATCTCCTCCATGGTTGTAACGTTGGATACGTCCCAAGAAGACAGATCGCCGTTGAACGCTGAGGCTTCATAGAACATCCACTCCATGGTTGTAATGTTGGATACGTCCCACCTTGAGATATCCTCGTTAAACTGTTTTGCCTCTTCGTACCCATCCTCATAATAAGCACTAAACAAATCCCTCATGTCCGTCACCTCTTACGTATTCCAAATACTAATAGGACCGTAAATCTCCCTCGCCGCATCAGCATCCTCACACCACGCCTTCGCAGCTACCTTTATATCAGCGTTGCTCCGCTTCAACATCGCGTCCAATCTCGGGTTAGCTCTCAAACGAAAGCCCCTAGCTAACTGCGTCGCTACATGAAGCGAATCAAAACCAGAAAGGAACGAAACGATGTACCCCTGAACATCCTCATTGAGCCGAGGAATATTAGACCTCGCCTCGATCGTCTCCGAGAGGAGGACAGCGAGGGTGGCCTTCCCCGATCTCCGATCGAACTTGATGAACTCTGAGTTCAGCTCGGCCTTCAGAGCAGCCACAGTCATTGACGAAATGTCAATGGAGACTCCGTCGGTGGTGGAATCCAACTCTGAAACTTCATGTAATTCCTCCTGGTCAGCTCCGCCCTCTAAATTATTCGAATCTGGTATCTCGATTGCATTCGCACGATTTCCAGACGTTCTTTTAGACATATTGCGTAATAATGAATGAGAAAAGGTGGCTATTTCCTTTTCACAGGACAATCACCAAAATCAGGCTCATCAATTTGTACCGATAATTCATCACACTTCACGATTCCACGTCTTCTATTAGCGCCTTATCGTCGTCGATACTGTTCAGTAAAACCCTAATATTAACGTTTAGCAACACACTGCGACGTAGAATTAAAGAATTAACCCCCAAAATGTCCCTCCAAACTCCTCCGCCTCCGCCCGTCGATCTCTCTTATCTCCTTGACGCTAACATACCTGAAGAAACGAGGGACTCAATGCTGACTGAACTCCTCGGCATATCGGTTAGCCCTTCGGAACCAACAATTCGTACAATTCTATCTTCAATATCCTCTCCATCTTCTGCCCCATACATAAACTCCCTCATCCAAAAAATAACCTCTACCTACACCATCAATTCCAAACCAACGGCCTTATTCATAACAACCCTATCCTGTCTGATCGTAACCGTCCCCTTACAATCCTACAAGCTCCTAAAACCTCTCCTAACCTCCCTCCCCTCATCCTGCGCTACCCTAACCCTCCTCCTCTCCCCTTCAAACCTAACTCTCTCCCCCCTCTCTCCAACCGAAAGCAAGCTCCGACTCCTCGAATTATTAACTTCCTCCTCCTTCCCTCCTCCCTCCTCCTCCCTCCCTCTTTCAACGATTGAAAGCCTCCTGTCAAACGATAATGAGATGGATGTTCTCGTGACTTTAGAATATTTAGGAACCCTTGAGGGACAGTTGGAAGGTATGAACGATGAGGAGCCTATGAAAGGTGAGACGTTACAGTCGAACTGCAGATAGGCGAGACCTTCCTAGTCCACGCTTTGCCGTCACCCCCCCCCCCGACCTTCCCCACCCACCCCCATATAGTACCATGTCAGAATCGTACCAGCCTTCCTCGTTCCTGCCCCGCGCGTGACTCCCATGTTCGCTTCCCCTTCACCATCTCTGCCCTTCACAGCTTGGCCGGCGTTTTCCTATTGGCCGCCACAAGAACATCTACCGTCGTTGATTCGAACACGATGCTCTCTACATTGCTGGCAACCGTGTGTTTTTCTAACGTTAACGTTTTCCCCACACTGTATTTCGTTCGCGAGGCAGCTTGGATTATATCAACACTCCAGTCACTTATACCTAAATTCCTTCCACTGTCGACCGAACCTTTGTACGCTTTACCTTTGACCTCGACTCTTATTGATTTATCATCGTCGTTAAAATTTCCTACGAGTTTATTAAATAATTTAAGTCAAACGTTCAAAGCTCAGAAGTCTAAAGAAAATCATATTCTCAAAGCGAGTATACTTCTTGTTGAGTTGAGATTGAATGTTGATCCAGGTTTTGAGGCGGAGGATTATGAGGTGGAGTTGTTTGGGAAAGGTGATAAAACTGGGGAAATTTCGAATCTCATCGATGACGTAATTAAAAGGAATCAAGGAAATGTGAAGTTCTCTCGTTTCCTCTAAAAAACCACCATCATCGTTTGTCTGTCCGGTCTAAACTTCCTTCTTCAATTCTCTCTCCTTTTTAACTCTCTCCTGCTCCTTAAATTTCCTCTCAAACTCCTCATCGTCCCGACTAATAACGTACCCTATCAACCCTGCGAACGCTGAATCACCATAAATTAATCAATAAAATAACAAAATAACACCGTGTCAGAATCAACCATTCAAACCGTCACGTACGCTATCCTACGCCTCAAAGTCGTTCCAAATCGGCTCACCTACATCACAACCTATAAAAGCAGGCGTCAATAAATTCCCGTAAGGCGATCCTAGAATATCGCACAACGTCGAATCAAGAGGGACGGAGACGATGAATAACGCGAGACCGTTTAAGGAAGGTAGGAGACAATTCAAATACGTACCGGAGAGGAGATTTGGGACGAGGACCTGAGATGAGCGGTTGAAAAACGCGATGTTGGGATTTTAAGGGGGAACGTGTGAACGCGTTTGTTAACATCGAAACCGGTTATCGGCGGGGGAGACGGGTTTTTTCGCTGCAGAGCGTTTTTTTTTTCCGCTGTATGGAAAAAAATCCGTATCGTCGTCTATTCCAAACCATAGATCCATTCTTAGTTCGTTCTCTTCTTACATCTCCTCGAAATATAACCCAATATACAATTCTCCATTTCTCTCACCTTCCAGAAAACGCAGGAAGCGCATACTCCCGTCACGAAAATGTAGAGAAACTCAGGTATCCACAGTAACCGTTTCTGTTGAATTTCGTAAGTCCACAGAACATAATACGCCGCGAAAAAATACGCGTAAGAAGCTTTTTGTATTAATTTAGGGACTCCACCTTCGAAGCACGATAACGCCATAAATAGACTTGACGTAGACGTGCAGACCATGTCTAAGCAGTACCATGGCTGCCATTCTGAGCTTTGAGGGACGGTGTAGCAGTGTGTCATGAAGGCGGAGATGTTCATTAGAGAGAAGAAGAGGCAGGAGAGGCTGAAGTTCGAAAAACGGGAGGGGGAGGGGGGAGGGGAGGAGAGAGATAGGTGGGAGCATTCGTAGAAACCGAAGAAACCGATTAGGATACCGAAGAGACAAGGGTAGAGGAGGTTGGGCCAGTTTATAGGGTTGCCGAAGATGGTGCCTACGGGGGTTGGGCAGTATTTCGTGGTTCGGACGGGGAAGAGGGAGTCGAGGAGGGCGGTGGGGATGTGGGTGAAGAGGGTGGGGAAGCAGTCAGCGAAGAAATCGATGGAAGAGTAGAAACGTTGGGAAGACATGGAGAGCGTTTTCTTTGTGTGTGTCTTTGTGTGTGTGCGAAGATGATGCTGATGCTGGAAGAGAAGTGAGAGAGTTGTGGTGTTAGTTGATGGTAGTAGGGTAGGAAACGTAGGAGGAAAGGTTTGTAGGCCTGATTTTCACCCGCCCTAGACAAGCTTAGTTAAGGTGTATTCACAGACAATTAAGGAGCGCGACGTTTTTCTTCTCTGGCGAGCAGTCAAAGCATACAAGTCGTCTCGCGAAGTGCCAAGATTGAACGAGTTAACGTACGTCAAGCAACCTAGAATCCCCTTGGACAAGAAAATTATCAAAGCCAGGAACCTGGCCAGAAGGTGAAGATCCCCCCAACACCCCCCCTCACACCAAGCACGAACGAGAGCACATTCATTCATGGCCGCCTCCCCTACGGGATTGCTCCTCACCCTCTTAATCTTCATCTCCTGCCGTTCAACAAACGCTGCTACACCCCAAGCTACACACACCTTTGACTTTCGGGCCTGCTCCAAAGGATCAAATATAGAAGACTCGATCTCCACGAATTTGAACCTCATAGCAACCCCAGTGAACAGCCCAGACTGCGACGGCGAAGGGGTTCATTTAGACGGCTTGACGCAGTACCTCGATCTGACTCCCTATTCCTTTGGCGGCTCAACCTCCTTCGAGGTCCTTGTATCATTCACTGCATACAACTACCAGTCCCACATCTTCGACTTCGGCGACGGGCAATTTGACGACAACGTCTACCTCTACAACTACGGCTCGAGCCCGGAAATAAAATGGTACGTCCGCCAAAACACGGAATCCAAAGGCGAGCACGAAGCCACGGTTAACTTTAATGAACTTGGTCAATTCTCCCACGTCGTCGTCACTGCTTCGACCTCTGGCGAAATGAAGGTGAGTAGTGAGCTGCGAGTTGCGAGTGCGATCTTTTGTAGACGATATCGACTTCAATACCAACACGCTTCTTCGCTCCAGATTTACAAGGACGGCGTCCTGCAAGGAACGAAGACTGATGGTTGGGCTCCAAGAACGCTGATGCGGAATTACCACTGGTTGGGTCGGGCGGTTGGGTCTAACAGCAAATACTTCTACGGTACGCTGTCGTACATATCGATCTACAACGGCGTCGTTCTTTCCGACCAGGACTGCGCCGAGCTGTACAATGAACGCAACGGAGCCACACTCTCTCCGACTCCTAGTCCTACTACTCCCTCACCGACTCCTAGTCCTACTACACCCTCACCGACTCCTAGTCCTACCACATACGACGAGCTGACGATCGATGCCGGAGGCGGATACGTGAACAAGTGGTTCGGCCCGGTGTGGGCTGTGTTCATGTTATTCGTGTGCGCTGGCTTCTGCTCGTGCGGCTATTATGTAGTGCGTAAAGAAATCAACCCCACTGACTCCGGATTGAAAAGAATGCCCACAATAGAGAAGGCATATTAAATATAGAAATAAATATGATCGATTGGAATTACAAATTATTTTGAGATTCTTTTACAACGAGTGGCACAAACATTTCAATGTGGTTAATTATTGTATAGAGCGGAGGTAGGCGACTACCGCGTTGTCGTCGTTAACATTAATGTAGGAGGGTACTAGCTTTTCGCATTCATAGAAGACCCGGCCACCAAACTTTTGAAGCGAGTCAGGGACCTTCATCATTCTTAAACTTGTGCAATCTCCGAAGGCTTTAAAACCTAATTCTTGAACGTTCGTGTGAAGGAGATCGACCTCTTCTAAATTGGAGCAATACTGGAAGGAGAACATACCAATAGATATTAACGACTTTGGGAAAGATATGTCTTTCAAAGTACTGCAGCTTAAGAAGGAAGCTTCACCGATACTTGTAATGCCTTCGGGGATGTCTACAATGACGAGATTGGTAGCGTACCAGCAGGTATGATCTCCGACCTTTGTAATATTCAGAAGGAAGACGACCTTCGTCACTTGCTTCATCCTTTCCTCCCTAGCACCAGAAACAGCTTCGCCTTCACTTATATCATTCCCTCCATTAACAATAATCTCGCCAATAGGCTCATCTTCCACCTCAGTCAGCTTCTTCTCAACTACCTTGTGCCATTTTCTATCAAGCCAACGCATCGCAACTAAAGTATCAACCATGACGAAGGCAACAAACAGTCGCCTGAAATCGTCTGTATGCATGAAATCATCGCCTCCGACAGCTGGGATTTCGTCGACGGAATCCAACTCAGAGCCTTCAAATACTTCTGAATCGTCATCTCCATCTAAACTGTTCGGATCTAGTATCTCAATTACACTCGTGATATCTTCAGACGTTCTTTTTGACATAATGTGTAATAATGAATGAGAAAGGGCAGTCGAAAGGGCAGGCAGGACTTTCACAGGAGCACCTCCAAAAAGGGCTCTGAAATAAACAGCTGAATAAAACCGCCTACCTTCATTCATCCGACTAAATTATTAAAGACCTGATCGGAATCTTCTTCAAAGGACAGGGTTGATTATAATCTCGTTCGATAAAAACATCGTAAACAAGTTCAATCTGTCATTATCCCTCCCCCCACCCCACGCTCATCGCCACTTTAGGGCCATAATGTTCAAGAAACGCAAGAAACCAACCTCGGCAACCTACCGCACCAACAGCACCACCACCTCAACATCTGACGATGCGTCAAATGACGACACCGTAGTATGTCTTCCCACGAACAGTGCTTCCACGAACAGTGCTTCCAACTCTCTTCAAACCCAATCAACATCCAAACCCCCCTCCACCATAATGCACTCCTTCAACTCCACAGATCCCTCCTCCTCCTTAAAATCCCGCCAAAACGACGCCTTCCGCACCCTCGAAACCGAAGAATCCTCCTCCAACGACAACCGCGCCCGCCTCGAAAAACGTTTCAAGCTCGACATCTCCGGCCAAACCAACGACGCCACCGGCCTCTACAACGGCTCAAAAGGTTACTCAACCTTCGTCTCCCCCAACCTAGAATCAATCGCCGCCTCAAAGCACAACGGCACCCGCGGTCAGCTCCGCGCGAACACAACGATTCGAGTGACGTCTCAGATGGATTATCAACCCGACGTGTGTAAGGATTATCAGAAGACGGGGTACTGTGGCTTCGGGGACACTTGCGTTTTCATGCATGATAGGGGGAGTTATAAGAGTCAGTCGGAGATCGAGAATGAGTGGGAGGAGAGGAAGAAAAGGGTTGAGGAGGAGAGGGCGAAGGCTGTTAGGACTTTGGAGGGGGAGGTTGAGGTTGAGGAGGTCACTTACAAGTACGGGTACGGGTGTATAGTTTGTAAGGAGTGGTTCAAGGATCCTGTTGAGACGGTATGCGGACATTTTTACTGCGAGCCTTGCGTGAGGACGTTGGCGAAGGGGGACGATAAGTGCTTGATGTGCGGGAAGGATTTGGGCGGGACGTGGAAGGATGCGGGGAAGCTCAGGAAGGAGATGAAGAAGGGGGGCTTCGGCAGTTTCAAGGAAATGTGGGAGAAGAGGAAGGGGAACGACGCAGAGAAAGAAGAAGAAGAATAGCAGCGTTTTCAACTTTTGAATATTCTTTCTTCTTTTGATCTCTTCTTTCCCCTCGCCTAAATCCCGTTCTCTCTCCGTACCCTTATATGTCCATCTCTCCATCCCCATTTCCATCAACGAACAATAAAGATCTTAGTTCCTTGCTGCTCACGTCAAGTTCTTCCAGGACTTGCTTCAGCTTGTCCTCGCAAACTACCTTAGAAACAAGCTCCTTCTGTTTATTAATCCTCTTGGACTTAAATTGTTCCTTCTCTCGTTCATGTCTTTCCAACATTTTCGTCCTCTCTTCATCAGATTCCTTCTCGAAGTCTGTTGATTTTTTCAAGTCTTCCAAGATTGCTTGTTTACGGTTCTTCAGCTCACTGCGAGCCGCCTCCATTTTCTTTATTTGCTCTAACTTTTGGTCCACCAATTCGTCCAATTCTTCTCCCGAAACGCTCTGAGCGTTTTGTTGGCTCGCAGCGTGCGGCACAGCAGGCGTGTTTGGGAGCGAAACAGCAGGCGCAGGAGCAAAACTATCCAGACTTTCAAGGTTAGGGCTATCTTCGCCCCCATCGTCACTAACAACGGTGCTGTTCTCGTCATCCACGCCAGCGTCAATGGCAGAGCTAGGGTTGGGAGCGTCCTCAGTGGTAGTACCAGTCTCAGACGGCTCGCGGGCCGCAATGTTCGCCAGGCGCGCGTTCCCCTTCCACACCTTCTGTTCGTCTTCCGTGAGATGCCCCCACAACACAGAGCCTTGCTTGAACATGTTGCCGGAAAACCTTTGCTCTTTCAAGTCAGCGCATGTTTTTTTGAGAAAGAGACTATATCCAGTGATTGTGTGCTTGCGGAACTTTACGCCGCTGAACGGGGCAGCGAGAGGGGGAGTCTTTGTCTTTGTGTTTGTATTTTTGCTTCTCTCCTTTGGTGGTGGTCTAGGTATGGGCGTATTTGCATAGGTCGGACACTCCGCAATCTCGGCCAGCTCTTCCCTCCAAGAGGCGTCGATGGGGTTGCCGTCGACGTCGAAACGAGCAGCGTGTTCGGCCTGTTGCCGGTTTGATTCGGCAGCCCTCATGGCGGCTTCGCGACGGATGAAGGGGGAACGATGGGTGGTGGTGGTGGTGGTGGTAGTAGTCGAAGTGCTGATCTTAGGTGTCGGTAATTTCTCTGTAACCCTCTTACGCTTTCCCGTCACTGGAGTTTTGGATTTCTCTTTCAGCTTTACCGAGTATCCGTTATCGTATGGGCTAGATATGGCAGGCGCAGGGGCAGACACAGCGGCAGGCACAGAGGCAGGCGCAGGGGCGAGGGCTGGCTTGGTCGGCAGAAGGTCTAAGGGCGAACTCATGGTCTATCGGAGGGATGAGGAAGAAAAAGCGAAAAGTCTTTGTTCTCGCTTTAGTACGGTCTAAAAATTTACGGTGGCGGGTCTTCTTTTAAGGGCAGTATATTGTAAAATTAATAATAGCAAACGTACTAGGCCCGCTCCTTAATAATTCTGTGATATTGGAAATGTTGGTCTTGTGGGTTGTTGATTATTAATTACCCTGGAAGAAAAAGAGAAGACATTAAAACTTTACATTAAAACTAATTCCTTTAATCAAAACGTCTGATTGCTTCCGTCCCAACCCCCTCCTGCCTCCGCCAACACCCTCCTCCTGTAGGCCCTCCTCAAGAAGAACACCAACCCAGTCCCGACCAAATTGCAGCCCAATATCAAATAATTGATGCTCAAGTACTCGATGGTCGTCGTCCCGAGAATGTACATGATGAAGGCAGTCAGACATCCGTACAGAGTGAAGATATTCCCATAATTGCTTCCGGCGTGGAGGGGCCCGTAGAGTTTGGCCGTTGCGGCGGGATACAGGGCGTAGTTACCGCCGTAGACCCCGAACATCAAGCACACGATGATCATAGTTGACCACTCGTACTTGACTGCGAAATTATACACGAAGAACAGAACTGGAAAGACCGAAGCGTTCACCATCATGGCTTCGAAGACTCCTATCCTGTCGGCCAGCATTCCCCAGAGGACGCGGCAGCCGCCGTTGAAGACGGCGCCGGCGGAGCCGACAGTGGCGAAGAAGACGTCGGATTTGAGGTACTCCTCCCCGAAGGATTTATAGGTCGCGGACATGTACATTCCTCCAACGGCGGTGCAGAAGAGGGAGGACATCAGGACGAACGAGAGGGGATCGTGAATCATCTCGGACGTCGTCTTTCCGGTCAGCTCGTCCTTCTCCTCGCCGCCAGCCTTCGCCTTTTCCGCCTTGTCGCCGGAGGCAGCATCGCCGTCAGCGACGGCCAGCAGACTCTCCTCCTCGGAGCCTCCCCCGCAACCCTTGCCCGAGGGCTCGACTTGGCAGAACGCTCCGGTCAGGCCTATTACCAAGTAGCAGACGCCCAACACCCTGTACATGGTGGGAACTCTGTCCAAGATGGCCTCGTCGGTGTAGTAGCCGTCATCAGGGCCTCCGTCATTGACCTCCTTCCCTTCGGGGTTGACGATGCCAGTGACGACGAAATTGAAAATGAAACTTCCAGCTCCGAAGCCGCCGACGATCAGACCGCTAACGAATCCCTTCCTCTTGGGAAGGTGCTTGTACCCTAGGCTCATGGGAGGCAAGTACCCAACTCCCATGGCTACGCCGAAAAGCAGCTGCGCGAAAAGCAGCTGCAACGCCGTCGTGCACTGAGCCGAGATAAACGACGACGCTGCTATGCCTGCGATCGCCAGGAACGACGCCGGCCTCGCCCCGATCTTGTTCTCCAAGGCGCCCCCGACGCCCATCATCAGAGCCTGGCCGAGGAGGGCAGCGGCATAGACCTGGAGGGTGTCCTTCGTAGTTAGTTCAGAGTCGAATTGGCGGAAATAGCTGGTGATGTAAATCGTCGAGTTGCCCCAGCAGTACAGTGTGCCGTAGCACAGGTGGCAGAGGACGCCGCCCAGCAGGGCTGATGTGGAGGGCTTGAGGAAGGGCATCGGAAGGTAGGTATCGTAAGATGGATCGAGATGAGAAGAGATAAGGTATTGTGATAAATAGGGCGAGGGGGGGGGGGGTGGCTACGGCTATTTAGGGTATACTAAGTAGAGTTGTGTCTTTAATCAATACAGTTATGCGATTGTTTTTCTAAAGCTTTCTGATTTCATGTGAGAAATGTTGCCTACACTCTGGGATGTATTTGGACTCTAAAGGGCACTGGAAATACGCACATAACGAAATATTATTTTGCCAGTTGCATTTTGCTAGAAGCCACGTTTCAGATATTAATCCACACAATGTTACTTTCGCGATAGCTTCCAAACTTCCACCAACTTCCGGGCACTGCAAGCACGCAAGCAGGCAGCAGGGAAAATGGAAGGATATAAGAGTTTGGTGTTCGATCCAACAAAAGCTAATTCTACTCCGATTATGGGTAGCGACGATGAGCATGAACCCTTATGCGTCACAAAAAATGTCACTGAGAATGAATGGAATGATGAAAAGAAAACCACCGCTGCTTCGCAATGGTTTCCCTGCGATCAAGATGGGTGCGACTTCAAGGCAAAGCTAGCAGGCAGCATAAAAAACACACAAAGCAGATGTTCATAATATTGACGTTCGATGGCACCACTGCGACCAAGGTAGCTGCGACTACAAGGCAAAGCGAGCAGTCAACCTCAAACGACACAAACAGCAGGTTCATGATATTGACGCTCGATGGCACTACTGTGATCAAGACGGGTGCGACTTCAAGACAAAGCAAGCAGGCAACCTCAAACAACACAGAGCAAATGTTCATGATATTGGCGTTCGATGGCACCACTGTGATCAAGACGGATGCGACTACAAGGCGAAGGTGGTAGGCAGCATCAATAGACACAAACAGCATATTCATGATATTGACGTACGATGGCACCAGTGCGATCAAGACGGCTGCAACTATAAGGCAAAGACAGAAGGCCAACTCAAAGTACACAAACAGTATGTTCATATAATTGATGTTCGATGGTTCCCTTGCGATCAAGAAGGTTGCTACTACAAGGCGAAGAGAGCGGTCACCCTTAAAAGACACCAACAAACGTGTAGAAAATAAGTAAAAACTCTAAAAATCTTTGACCTATAAAGACATCTCGCTACCGTCGCTGTCATCGTCGTCTTCGCTGTCCTCTTCGCTGCTGCCACCACCGTCACCGCTCTCGATGCTGGCTACGTCTAACTTGTCAACCTTCGTCGCTGATCTCGTCTCTCCCACTTCCCCCCTCTCTAGCTGGCTCATCAGCGTCTCCTCGTCTTCCGTGGTCGTCGCAAATTTCGTGACGACTGTTTCATTCAATGTGTCGCCCCCCCCCGCCCCCGCCCCCGCCCCCACGACCTTTGCCTTCCGCGTGTCCTCTATCTTGACGACCTTGTTGACGTAAGGCTTCATGACGTCTGCCCTAATTTCTTTCAGCCTCTTCAGCACCTGCCTCATGTCGACCTTGCCCTCCATGCAGTCCAAGACGAGCGCCTTAACCATGGCGTTGCACTTCTTGTCCCAGTTGAGCTTCAGTTTGCCGTCCCTGATCTTACGGAAGATTTTCTCGCTGAGGACCTGCTCCGCGATGCCAGGGAACATTTGTTCCTCCTGAATATCCGCCAGCATAATGGCGTAGGCGTCTCCGCCAGGGCAAGTGGTGCAGTAGAGGATTAGTCCGAAGCTGTGAAGAGGCAGGGGATGAAGATAGGTTTAGATACACTGCAACAATAGCACTCGCCGCTTAGCTCCCTCCTTGTGCCTCACCTATAAATGTCGTCCTTAATTGTGCATTCCTCCCCCCTCAGTACATTGGGCGACGAGTAGCAGAACGTGGAGTTGTGCGAAGCCAGAAAGTCTTTGTCCTTCGGACTCTTTCGCGCGAAGGCGTCGCAAATTTTAACTTGATATCCGTGGTTGAACTGAATCTGGCACGGATTCAAGTACCCGTGGGCCACGCACAAATTGTTGTGAAGGTAAATCATGCCCTCGGCGGCGGACTCCATGACGGAGCACAGGCTCATATCACGCCACTGGAGGTTCTTGTTGCGGAGCGAGTCCAGCAGAGTGACACCGGTGGTTGCCTCGTAAAGCGACGCCGTCAAATCCACCTCGAAGCAAGTCGAAAGCAGCGACAGGATGTTCGGGTGGTTCACCTTGCTGGCCAGCTGCGTCTGCCTTCCCCAGTTTTCAAGCGCCTTGGCCATCTCGGGCTCCTCCCCTTGCAAAATCAGCCGCTCTATCTTGATGGCCATGATCCCGTTGTACATGCCGCTGTACGTCTCAAAGTAGCCTCCGCTCTTCTTGATCTTCGAGGGATCGTACTTCACGTTCAGGCCGACGTTGTGGTCGGGAATGCGCTCGTACACTTTGATGGCAGAGACGCGCACAGGCATCAGCCCGTCGACGAAGTCGCTCTGCTTGAACGCCTTCATCGCCTTGTTCAATTTCATCACCCTCACAGGATCAACAATTTTCTTGAGATTCAGAGCGATATCTGTCTCCTCGTCGACCTCGCCTGTCCGCTTCAAGCCCATGAGCGTTGGGCGGCGCGAGCGTTCCTTCGGCGAGTTACTCGCTGCCTCCTTCGACCTGCCCACTTCGAACCTCAAAGGGCGACGACCAGACGCTATGCAAGCTGAGAACTCGCTGTATGGGGCCTCGATGCCTCCAGATGCCGGCCAGCGAATAATATCGCCGCGCCTTAGCCCGAGAGTCTCCGCTTCGGAGCCCTCATTCACCCTAGTCACGACCGTCCCTCCCGACGGCGTCATCTGAATTTGCATCCCTAAATCCCCCTCATGCTCAAAGACGCACGGCTTGAGATCCAACACCATCCTGGTGCCGCCACCACCCTCTGAACTAGTCGCGGTACAAGCCTGCATCCACTTTGTCGGCTTGCCACTGTAGATTTCTGTAAAAAAATAAAGGGGTGGCTTAGTCAGTCGCCTGTATCCCACCCCCCCACCTTCAGCTTCCATAACTCAACACTCACCTCCACCTCCACCTCCTTCGCCGGGCTGGACCTTGACCCTCGAACCTTTGCCCCCCTGGGCCCTGCCCGCATTCTTCCTCACGCAGCAAACGCATGTGACGATCAGAACCAACGCGATGAGGCCCAGGAAGAGATAGACCCCCTCCGGGTTAAGGCCCAGATCGTAGAAAAAGTCATCATTGAACGGATACTCGCAGGGCGACAGTGCGAGGCAGTTGTTCTCTTGGGGAGTTGGTGCCGGTGTAGGGGATGAAGTGGGGCAGCATGATGCGCATTCCTCGACTGTAGGGCATTGGTGAGACTTTAGTAGGGAACGCCGCGTGGAAGGTATTTAATGCCGACATTAAACTAGATTTCCTTCCCCAAACGCCTCTGGAAAAGGCCGGGCTCTAGCTGCTGCGGGGTTTCACTCACCTTCGTACGAGTAGGAATAAGATCCGCTCATCTCCGATCCGCTATTCCTCCGCAAAAGAACTTGGTATTCTTGAATAATGCCGGATGGAAACCCTCTGTAAAGTAAAAAAAGGAAAATCTTCCACAAGACGGGGTTCGTCCACATTAGCGAAAGCCCGTGTTCGGCCCTTGCCCCGATCCTGGCATTTAATAGCGAGGCTTGTCCTCAATTCGAGAGGTTGTTAATCCAAACAGGTTGTTGAGACCCCAGGTCAAGCCTCCGCCATGCTGGACTCGCAAAATAAGGACCATCGCAGTCGTTTGACGAGTAAGTAGCTTTTGAGGAACTTTTGGATCTTCGTTTGTTTGAGGGGCTGCGAGCTCCCCTCTCCCCACTCTTATCTTTTCCCTAACTCGTCAAAAAAACTCGTCACGGCAGGCTACGAGAAAATTGAAGATCGACGAGACTCGGCCCTGTTCAAGCTGCGTTCCGCCGTCAAGGTTGTGATCGCGGTGGGGAAAGAGAAGAAGCTCGCGTTTGAGAAGAAGAAAATAGAGTGGGGACGAAAGGCGGGGAGGCACGACGACGTCTCGGACCAAATTTTCTCGACTTTGACGATCGACAGAGATGCTGAGCCCCTCCCTCCCCCTGCGAAGGAGCAGTTCGACTGTCGCGAAATTTTCTACGCGCACAATGTGAGGGCCGAGAAGGAGCTCTGCATGAGCTGCTACGACGCCCTGCTGCATAACATAAAGACGAACGAACTTGACGCTGCCAGGGCAAAGCGCCATGCAGCCGCTCACAAGGAGCGCGAGAAAATGGCCAAGTTGGCTGGCTACGCGCTCGACGCTCTGGAGGACAGCGACGATGATGAGGACGACAGCACCGTCCACTCACTCATGGACGTGCGAGTGCTCCCCAAGTACGCGAGCTTGACAGCTCCTATATTCATTACCTGGTCGAAATTGGGCGAGACGGACGAGGATGTTTTCATCAGGGGAAAGGCCGGGACCATGGCGCCCATAAATTTGGGGGTCGAGCTCCCGAAACTCGCGATAGACGCAGGGTCGCATGCCAACGAGCTCAATTATTTCCCCATTCGTCGCAACGAGCTGGAGCGCTTAGACTGCTTCATCGAGATTCCGAACACATATTCTTCGATGTACAACTTGGGGGACTGGATACCGGGCGTCCACGGCCTCTCCATTCGTTTCACCGACTCTATAGGATCGATATTTTCGGGTCAGATCATGCCCGTGGACACAAGCGATGCCAGCCTGTCCAAGGAGGACGTAATGAAGATGTTGGTCAGCAAGGCGGGGTACAAGGGCGCCATTACGCATAAGATGTTGCTGGAGGCGATCTTCATGAGGTTCGAGACTACCAAGATATCGATGACGTTTAGAGAATACAGGGACTGGGCGCGGAGGAGGAAAGTACAAAAGAGGGTGGACGCCATTAACAGGCAGATCCGAAAGGCGAAAGAGAAGGAAGCTGAGGAGCTGCGAAAGGCGAAAGAGGAAAAGAGGCGGAAGAAGAAAGAGGCGAAGGAGGTGAGAGGCTGCGAGGACAAAGCTAAAACCTAGAATCCTGTGTCAACTCTAACACTTCGCTCCTCGGCTCGCAGGTGAAGAAGAAGCAAAAAGAGGAGGCGAAGAAGAAGAAGCAGGAGGAGGAGAAAGAAGCCAAGAAAAGGGCGAAGGCGGAGAAGCAGCTCAAGAATGAGACCAGCTTACAAAAGCTAAAGAGGATGAAGGCTGAGAAGGAGAATAAATAAGAACGCGCGACAAGATATAATGCGATACGATTTGAATGAACAAAAGTTCGCGGGCTCCTTTTTTAGATGAGATTGTGGATGTGGGACGCCAAAACAGGCTTGCTGATGGCGCCGACGGTCATGACACCGGCCATAAGTGCGGCACTGACTCCGGCGGTCATCAAATCCTGTCCAGTCAAGTAAAGCCCGGGAATATCTGTGTGGACGCTCAGCACGTCCCTGTGCTTCCAGCACCTGTCGAGGCTGTGGGTCAGTCCGTACACCTCCCCGTGATTGACGCCGAGGTAGTAGTTGTTACTGAGGGGCGTTCCCAAGTCCTTGTAAGTGATGTGCCCCTTTACCTTGGGATAGACCTGGAATAGCTTTTTGAGCAGCTTCTCTTCCCAGTGAGCCTTGAGGGTGTCGTAATCGTCTCCCCTGGCGTGCACACGGTTCGCCTCCCACTTCTTGAACCACTTGTACTCGACAGGAGCGAGGACCATGATGGAGCCGCGATTCTTTCCGAACCTCTTCTCGTAGCTAAAGTCTTTCGCGCTGTTGGAGCCGATGAAGGCGACGGGGAGCTCGGCCGCGTCGTCGGCCCAGAACTTCTCGAGGTTCTTTTCGTGATCCCAGCCGGGCACGACCCAGGCGTTGGTGGCGGGGACCCCCAGGGCCTCTGCGGGGGCGTCGAGCCCGATAAAGAGGTTGAGGAGGGCGCAAGAGGGCGCCATGCCGGCCTTGTTGTCGAGGTTGCCCTGCTCATCTTGTTTCAGCTCGCTAATGAAGGACTTGTCCACCTTGACAATGTCCTCTGGCTCAAGCAGGCGGAGGAAGGTGTTGCGGGCTCCCACGTCACTGACTATCCTCTTGGCGCGGAAAACCTTCCCATCCTTCTCCATCTGGACTCCGACCGCCTTGCCGTTCTCGACCACGATTCGCTTCACCCTTGAGTTGACGAGAATCAAGCCTCCGTTCTGCCTGATGACCTCACATGCGCCCATCGCAAGGGCGCTACTGCCTCCGTAGGGGTAGAAGCCGCCGCCCCTCCAGTGGTTGAAAACTACTGCGTGGACAGCCCAAGAGGACACGGAGGGCATGAGGCCGTAGTCGCCGAATAAGTACGTGAGGATGCCGTGCACCTTGGAAGAGGTGATGTTAAGAGTGTTCTTCATGTAGTCGGCGGTGGTGACGTTGAGGACGCCGGCCGAGGGCAGCTCGATGACGCGGCCGACAGTACGGCGGAGCCAGATGGGCATGCACTTGGCCACGAGCCATCCCGCCATGCGCACAACTGTGAAGTTGAGGCTTCCGAAAAAGCTGGAGACCTGCTTCGCCTCCTCCGGAGTAAGCTTGGCCTTGAGCTCCCTCTCCGTCCTGCCGTAGTCCCCGTAGAAGTGGATCGAGTCGGCGGGGTCTTCGTACTCGCCAGTGCAGACAGCCGAATCGTACGGATCGTCGAGCTTGCACCACTCCACCCTTCCGCCCGTCACCGCATCGTACATCTTGCGGAGGGAGCTCCACCTAGACCCGACCATGCCGCCAATGTAGTGAAGGCCGACGTCGAACTCGTAGCCCTTCTCCTCGAATGTGTGGAGGCATCCACCGGCCTGGTCGTGCTGCTCCAGGATCAGGACCTTCCAGCCGCGCTGGGCCAAGAGGGAGCCTGTCGTCAGGGACCCAAGCCCAGAGCCAACAATAATCACATCGGGCTTCATCTCCTCGGCCTGGGCGGACGTCTTCTTGGAGTACCTCACCCTGTGGGGGGGCTTCCAGTCTGGGCTGTTCCCCTCGTTCGGCTCCGTGTGAGCCAAATGATTAAAGTGTTCTTTAGCGACCTCCTCTGAAAGTAAAGGGTTGCGAGGCATTTTTATATAGAAAAGGGTCAACAGGCCGATTGCTGAGCCAATACCCCAACCTAGCGGGGTAGGCTTGTTATCAGACAGCAGCTTTGAAATCGCCGACATTTTTTCCCTTATAAAGTTAGGGAGATTTCAACAAGTGATGTTTTGTGATGATTCCTGGAAGGATGAAGATGTCACCACTCCTTTTTCAGCATTTTTCAGAAAAAACAAGTGGAATATTTTAGATTTATTTAATAAAGCTTTTTGCTGATTGGAGTTTTGTTTACGGCGTGACTGGCAAAAACACAGCCGCCTCCTTGCCCCCCTGTCCTCTATACCCCCCCGTCCCCCCGTCCCCCCGTCCCCCCGTCCCCCCGTCCCCCCCATCCCCCCCGCCCCCCCCCCAACCTCCCCCCACACACACATACCCCGTCAGCAACGCTCTTACGTCGCCCTTAAAGTAAAAATCGCACCCCTTACACCATCCCCCCTCCCCCCCGTCAGTCCGTTCGAGCCTTCTCCCACTAGCTGATGACGCACGCGACGCTCGCTGCATTAGGGTCCCCCATCTCCTTCAGCACCTTAATAACCTGCTTATGCTGCCCGGCGACGGCCAGATCACACGCCTTCTTCCCGTCGTCGTCGACCATGTTGCACATCTCCTCCTTCTTGTCGCCTATTTTCTCCATGAGGAGCTTGACGATCTCCACGCGGCCGCCCTCGGCAGCGCCGTGGAGGGGAGTCATTTTTGAAGATGTCGCTGCCATTAGGTTGGCGTTGATTGAAATCAGGTAATCGGCGGCGTCCTGGGGGAGGAAGAGAGGGGGGGGGAGAGGGGGGGGGGGTTGTGTGTGGTGAGTGGGGGTAGGCGGGGGAGCTGGGCAGTAACTCAGTAAAGCAGTTCGGCACTACACTCGCGTTCGAAGTTTCAGGTTCTCCTGGCCTCCCTCACCTTGTGTCCCGAAATCGCCGCCCAGTGGAGCGCAGTCCTCCCCGACTTGTCAGTCTGGTCGACCTGCGCCCCCTTCTCTATCAAGAACTTGCATATGTCTATGTGGTTGCCTCCGGCGGCGCGGTGGAGGGGACGGCGCTCGGCTGCTCCCGGCTCGTCTACGGCGATCTCGCCTTCTTCTAGGATGTTTTTCACCTGGGGGGGGGAGAAGGGGGGGGGGGGG
>BRXX01000273.1:25644-64219 GCA_030267905.1 Triparma verrucosa
GGGGGGGGGGGGGGGGGGGTCAGATGTCTGGTATGGCGCCTTTCGTGGCTTTCGGATCGTCGATGGGCTAGCTATTAGGTAATTAAAGGTGCTGGGGAGCGAACAAGCCCTCCCCCACTCCGAAGTCATGGACATTTATTTGTCGGTAATTTTGTCAACACTTACCAGTGGGCATCTCGGCAGTGGTTCTTCACCGGTTAGAGTCTACGCTCTGTGTGTATGTGTCTGGAATGGAGGTGTGGTGGGGGAGATTTTGTTAAGTATGGGATAAGCCCGATCTGATATTGTCGATTGGTGCGGGGGAACACTTTTTGAAGGGCTAAAGAACGTTTCCGAGAAATTTAGCAGCTTTAGCTACGCCGGTGTGATGTGAAAGACGGGCCTAAACAATATGCTGGAGAATAAGCGACGTTAAGGGAGCAGATGAAGGTTTCAAATAGGTTCACAACGCTTGGAGGTTCAGCCCAACCAGGCAAAGGTTAGATTTTGAGTAAAAATTCCTGGGGTCTTTCAATACGTTCATTGCTAATTATAATTGTAAATTCGCCACCAAAAACAGCAATGCTTCCCGCTTGCAGAGCGCTGCGACTCACATCGACATCTATAATCCATCCTGCCCCTCTCTCCCTTCAATCTTTTTCGACATTCTCCACCACCTCTGTCAAACCCACAAAGACAGTGCTCGTCACGTCAGCCACAGGTCGGATTGGTAAGGAGGTAGTGGCTCGGCTCGCCAAGACCCCAGGTTTCAGGGTGAAGGCTGCCGTTTTCACGCCTTCCAAGGCAGAGTACCTCACCAACCTTGGAGCTGACGAAGTCGTGCATTTCGACCTCCAGAACGCTGAGACATGGGGCGAAGCCCTCAAGGAGGTGAGAGGCTGCGAGGACAAAGCCAAAATCTACAACAATCCCGTTTGTAATCGTTGGGGTCGCTCGGCAATAATCACTGCTTCGTCTTAGAGTTCGTCTTCGTTATCGGCTCTAACTCGTCGCTTCGCTCCTCGGCTCGCAGGTAGACTGCGTATACTCCGCTTCCCTCGACCCGTTACTTGCTGATCACCTGAAGTTCTCAGCCTACCTCGGGACGTTGAAAGACCAAATCAAACACGTTGTCAGAATATCCTGCATGGGAGCCGACACCAACACAGCTTCATACGATCCTGAGACTCACGTTTCCCGTCCTGGCGCGGCCATTCCGCTGATGCTTCAGCATTACTGGTGGGGTGAGAAGTCTCTGATAGACGCAGGCGTTCCCGTGACTGTCCTCCGTAACAACTTCTTCATGAACCATCTCCTCAAGACCGACATAGACCAGATCGACAATTCAGGCTGGTTCTCCAATCCTCTCGGTGACGCTAGGAACAGCTTCGTTTGCACGAACGACATCGGCGAGGCAGCTGCACTATGCCTCCAAGAGGGACCTGAGTCCCACGCCGATAAGTTCTACGATCTCACGGGACCAACCCCACAGAGCATGCACGAGGTGGCCGGAGACCTCGGCGAAGCCCTGGGCAAGGTGAGAACGTCAAATATTTTATCCGAATACCAACGCTCCTTCGCACCCCCCCACTTTTTTTAACCTAACCCTCTGCTTCACGTTCTGTTTCGCAGACCGTCTCATACCGCCCCCAGTCCTTCTCCGACTTCGAGGCGGACTTTGGACCTACACGTGCTGAGTTTTTCGAGTACTTAACAAATGGATTCTACACTCGCTGCTCTCCCGATTTTTACAATCTCACGGGTCGAAGACCAACGTCTTATAAAGAGTACTTGACAATTCCTGGGGCGGCAGGGGAGACGGGTTTGGACGAACTCAGACAGGATAATCTTTGGAAGAAAGGCGAGGACGCAATGAAAGAAGCCGCCTCCACAGTCTCCCAATAAAACAAATAAAACAAAAACGACAACGGTCCAAAAAAAGAATAATAACGTCCTTTTGTTTCAAACGTAGTGTTATATTTTCTTCCCCCCCCCCCTTATCCTAAATTTTATCCTGATGCAAGAACCAATGTTCATTAAGCAGTCCATCCTCACTTACGATCCCCGGCCTTTCCTGTGGATTCCTCCTCAAACAAAGTCCAATAGCGTCCACAGCCGCCGGGTCCAACTCCTCCGGAAACTTTATCTCGTAATTAGGGTTAACAATCGCCTGCAATTTTGGTATCATATGAAGTCCAGCGAAAGGCGTAGCGCCTGTACACATCTGGTACAGTATACAACCTAAGGACCAAACGTCACTCGCTCTACCTAGTTTCATTTTAGGACCTGAGGTTCCTGTTCCTGAGTCTAGTATAGCCTCTGGTGACATGTAGTTTAATGTCCCTACTTGATTTTCTCTGTATATGTTTGTTGTGTCGTCTGATTGTATGGCGCGGGCTATGCCGAAGTCTATTAGTTTTAGGCAGCCTTTTACGAAGAGGAAGTTGGCCGGTTTCAGGTCGCCGTGGATTATCTTCGCCTCGTGGATGGAGTGGACGCAGACGAGCATCTGCTGCCAGGTTAGGCGGATGAAGTTCATGTTGAGGTTGGAGCCGGGGGTAGACTTCTGCTGTTTTAGGACTTCGTTTAGGTCGACGTCGCCGATTTGCATCGCTGGAGGGAAGGGAAGCAACGGCTTTCCGTGTTAGTTAAAGGGGACTTATTATAAGTCGTTCATTCTGACGGCCTTAATTTTTTTGTCTCACCTATCATAATACACTTCCTCTCCAAGTCAACCTCCGAGTCCTCCAGCTGTATAATCGCCGGATTCCCCTTCAACCCCTTCAAAAGTTCAATCTCATTCGCGTAACTATCGATGCTCTTTTTATCCATCCCTTCGATCTTGACCTTCTTCAACGCCAGGACTTGGTAGGTGGGGGAGAGGACTCTGTAGACTTTGCAGGAACCACCTCGACCTATCACGCCCAGTTTTGCGTACGGTTTGTTGTTCACGTAGAACATGTTGGGGGGGGCTATTAAAGAGGAGAAGGGTCCCCCTCCAGATTCGTTGCTTCCGGCGTTTGAGGTCGGTGGTGTTGGAGGATTGGGCTTCTTGACGGCCTTCTCCGTTTCGTCGTCCGTCTCAGTCTCCCCGTCCTTCTGCTCCGCGACTGTGATGGTCTTCGTCTCGTTGCTCTCAGTGCTCTCCCTCTTCTTATCCTCCTCCTGAACCTCCTCCTCTATCGCCGTCATACCGCACCGTCCTTGTCTGACTGAACTTCCCTCCTTTGTCTTCTTAGAAGGATCCCAGTTAAGCATGTACGCTAAATCATTCTTCGTTATCTTCTTAGCACTCTGAAAACCGGCGTCGCTACCCCTCGCCACGTCCTTCAATTTAGGGCTGCAATCGTCTTCGACGGAATTACCTTTCTCAACCCTCCTAGCCGGCGTACTTATATTCCTACCCGTAGGCCTATTCGCTAACAGGTGAGCAGTCCTTTCAACATGTCGTCTCATTTCACCCGTATCGTCATCTTCTTCTTTTTTCTTCAAAGGACTGGAAGCTTTAAGACGACGTCTAATACTCATTCTCCTTTTAGAACGCGCTGACATCGCTGCTTTATTCACGTACACTTTTGGAGTAGGAGTTATGTCAGTACTGGGGTGTAATGGGGGAGGGCTTTTAAGTGTGACCTTCGTTTTCTTGAAGTGTACAACGAGGCTGTCATCCGTGTCGTCGTTATCGTTGAATGTTGGAGGGGAAGGAGGTTTCGATAGAGGGCTTGCCTTTAGAGGTAAAGGGCTGACGTGCTGTTGTTCACTTTCCATTATCGGAGTGCCTCCCATGGGGGGGAGCTCGGATAACGGGGTGCCGCCTAGGGGAGGGAGCTCGGAGTGGACGCTTTCGGTAGTTATTGACATGTCAGCGGATTGGTTCAGCGTCTCGTCTTCCGACCACGACTTAGTGAACTAATACGGGAAAAAATACCGAAAGGTCGATATGAAGAAACGAGAAACGTGTTAGTAAACCTCCTCCTCCTCCTCCCCTTTTCAAACCCCTCTCTCCTCCCCCCTTTCTCACCTCATCAATCCCCCCCTCTCCCCCCTCAACCCTCCCCACCAACTGTCCATAAACCTTATGCTCCACCCCTTTCCTCTTCAAATACATGAGCGTCTCCTTCGCCTCTTCAATCTTCCCCGCTTCCATCTGTACGCAGGCGTATGAAAGCCAACATTCTAGGGATAATTTATCGGAGGTAAGGCCGATTAATGAAGTGCAACGGCGGTGGAGCTTTAAGAGGGTTGAAGGGGGGTTGAGGGGGGTTAAGGTTAGGAGGCAACGGTGCCAGAGGGAGGGGGAGGTGGGGGAGGAGGAGAGGGAGTGGAGGGTGGGGAGGAGGGAGGGGGGGGGGGAGAGGAAGAGGGAGGAGAGGGTCTCGCCGTAACGGAGGAGGGGGGAGGAGGAGACGGAGGTGTTTAATGTTGAGTTGTTTAGGGTTGTGGTCGTGGTGGTGGTGGTGGAGGTGTTTAGGACGGAGGTGTTGTTTAAGGTGTTATTCAGGGTGTTATTCAGGGTGCTGTTCAGGCTCGACGTATTGAGCGTAGTCTGAATTTCGAACGACGCGTCCGGGTTGTTGTTGTTGTTGTTGTTGTTGTTGTTGTTGCTGTTGTTGTTGCGGTTGTTGTTATTGTTGCTGCTGCTGCTGCTATTATTCGCGTTGGTACCGTTGGTAGCATTACGCTTTGGAGTAGCATTAGACCTTGCCTTCTTCCCTCGAAGGTTGTACTTCTTCTTCGAAGGCTGTTTTTTTGTGGAAGACTGAAATGTCGTTGTTGGAGTATTTGTTGTCGACAGAGATGAAGGTTGGAGGCCTCGAGGTTTCAGAGGAGTCGTAGTAGTAGTGGCAGTAGTAGCGGTGGTGGCGGTAGTAGTAGCGGTGGCAGCGGCTGAGATGGGAAGGTTCTCCTTATCCACTGGGAGTTGAATTTTCGGCATCGTGAGGATATATCGTGAGGATGTATCGTGGGGAGGACAAAGGGAGGACAAATGAAGGTGCGATGATATAGGCTCTCTGTGGCTCTCTGTGGCTCTAAGGTAAGCAAGGTATTGTAAGTGAAGCGCATGTAAGTGATGTTAGTATTAACATATTTACGTATTAACGTATTAACGTATTAGAGTATTACGTAGGCAGCAGGATTTCAGGGTAAAGGGGATCCCGCTTCGCTGCCCTCGCTCAACGACCTCGTTTCCTTGAAGTCCCTCTCAAAGCTCTCGACGGACGATTGGTCCCAGGCGATAAAGCGGGAGCTGATTGAGCAGCGCCTCGATTCCGACACATCCCCCCCTGTCGTTTCTCCCCTGCTCGCAGGTTAAGCTCTGCGAAGGATGTTTTGCATCAAGTGCTTCGAAAAGTCGATTCTTTGTGCAGGAAATTTGGTCCGGCACCGCCTTGCTTCTTGACATGGAGTCCAACACTGACCCGGACAGCGAAGGCGCGAAGCGAAGGAAAAAACAACAAACAACAATCCTAACCCAAACGAAACGATCGTTGGCATGAATGATGAATTGCTCCCTATTTTATGGACCGAATTACGTCATTTTATAATAAATTTATATAACGGAATGAATTATGTTGTATTAAATTACCTGAAATCAGTGACAATACGTAACGTAGGTAGCGTAAGGCGACTAGAAATGTGATGAAATGAAATGGACCATGAAATGGACTCAAAATGCTCCAAACACAAATGTGCGAATTACTGGAATGTTTATCCATCATTTTAACCATCATTTTAACCGATCAACCCTGCAGCAGCAGACAGCAGCAGAATGTACGTTGCCTATATTTATATACAAATGTAAATATGTACTTTCCTACGTTCCAAGTATTATTTTTGCCTTGCTCCCTTGCGAACTTCATTTCGGCTCTGGCTCTGGCTCTGGCTCTGGCTCTGGCTCTGGCTCTGGCTCGGGCTCTGGCTCCGGCTCAGGCTCGGGCTCAGGCTCGGGCTCAGACTCTGGCTCAGGCTCAGGCTCTGGCTCAGGCTCAGGCTCTGGCTCAGGCTCAGGCTCTGGCTCTGGCTCGGGTTCCAGGGACGGGCACAGGGACGGGGCCATTTAGGGATCTGTAAAAAATGATCTCCACGGATGCTCCACGCTTATTTCGACGTTCCTCGTTCGGTATTTATTCTTCAAAATTTTGTAGCGCTCTCGTCCGGTTCCATCATGCCCGTTTCAGCGAATGCAACCCCTGCACACGCTCCGGAGACGTTGAGGCCTTTAGACTGAAGAAAGAACAACCCTCTAACGAAACCACACCCCTCTTGAACACCATCCGCAGCTGAACGCTACCACACGTGCGCACTGTATACCGGAATACACTGAAACGTCCAAAGGAAACGGAAAAGCGTTAATGTAGAGCAGTTGATCACGTTCTGACCTGATTGAGATCCTTCTTAGAGGCCATGTTCCTCCCCCTCCTCCGTCCACTCGTCCACCGCTTCCCCATCCGTCGCTTAACTTCAAATCCCCTCCCCCCCTCCCTAACCAGCCGGCTAACCTCCTTGAAAATCCCTTCTACCCTCCACCCTCAAATCCTGTCAACTTTAAAACAAGGTGGTATAAAAACCATCTCTGAAATAAATAATTTCCCAGACGCAGGACTCCTCGACCTAGCTAAAACCTTAAAACCTATAGACAACCTCTCTAATATAACCTTAAAAATCCACCTCCCTTCCTCTCAAACCTTCGAACTCTCATCCCCCATAAATTCTACCCTATACACCCTATCTCAGCACTCCCCAATCCTGCATGACTATCTCCCATTTTCATGTTCCGGTGTAACCTCCTGTTCAACGTGTCACGTTTATATAATAAAAGGATATGAAAAACCTTCGGATAGTGAATTGGATATGCTGGAGTTAAGTGAAGGGTATGAGGAAGGGAAGAGTAGATTAGGATGTTGTGTGGAGGTTAAGGAGGGGATGGAGGTTGTTATACCGGATGGGTTTAAGGATTATTGGAGTTAGGAATTGGGGGGTTTTCTTATTTTAAATTATGGTGTTGTTGTTTGTTTTTGTTTTTTTGAGGTTGTTGGTTTTTATTTGTTCAAAAATCTCGCGAAGCCGGCCGCCTTAACTAATTTGACTGAACGTTCCCTTTTTTTTATGATCCCGACCATTCGTGGAATCCTTTGAATTCAGTTTCGGCCTTTAAAATTCTGTCGAAGATGGTTGAGAACTGCTCGTAGCTTTCGAACTTCGGGAAGTACAGTCGGCGGGCGCAGGTGTTGGCGCGAGGGAGGACGGTGTCGCTTACGGGGAGGAACTCGCCGGAGGGGGAGACGATGGGGGTTATTTCGATTTGACCGGGGGTGGTTATTGGGAGGGAGGTGCAGAAGGTTAGGAAGGAACGGCGTTGGGGGACGGGAGCTTCGAGGAGGCGACGGACGAGGAAGCCAAACGTGGGGGATTCGGAACTGAACCTAAGGAGAGGGCAAGAGGGTTAGCAGACAAACTAGTGAACAAAAACGCAGATCTCTAAAATAAAAATAAAACGTCTCTCACCTCCTGGAAAGGCTCGCTCCCCCCTCCCCCCCAATTGCCGCCACCGCAACCATCGCCTCCACCGCCCCCTTCCCTCCGTCCAGCTTAAAGAGCCCCCTGACATCCTCCTCCTTCCAATCCTCCACCCCATCAACTCCGCATATATCCTCCCTAAGCTCCTTGGGCGTCAAAAGCCTCAAGCTCTCCGCGTCGAAGAAGTCATTGACCCCAGCCCTAAAGCACCCCACCTGCCCCCTGACTCCCTCCCACAGTATCCACCTCTTGCATAGCCTCACGTACTCCTCGACGTTGTCTATGGTTACCTCAACGTCTTTGCCTCCGCAGACGAGCTCGTAGCCTAGGCTTTGGGTGACGTCGAAAGGGTCGACGAAGACCTTGCCGTCGATGTAGTCGTTGAAGCAGCACTCGTACTTCGCGCCGAAGGCGCGCTGGGCGAAGGTTTTGTCCGTGGCTAGTTGACTTATTTTTGAGTCGACGCCTTTTTCGGGGCCGTTCATCAGGGCAATCAAGGGTTCGACGATGTGCTTCTCGAGGGCGTAGATTTCACCTCCTAGGAAACCGGGTCGAGGGAGGTCCAAGCTCCCTAAGACGAGTTCCTCATCATCCTCGTTCACGTCGGGCATGGATTCGTTTGAGCTTGCTGACATGCTCATGTAGTCTTCTTTCCACATTATTTCCTTCATGTGCGTGTCCTCTTTTATTTCGTGCCCTGCCTTGCTGGTTTGGGCCAGCTTTATGAATTCGAGGCTGAGGGGGAGCGGGACGATGAAGCCGTCGCGGAGGGCGGAGGCGAAGAGGCGGCCTAGCATGCGGAAGGTGTGGCAGACGAAGTTGTAGGACGGGTGGGAGGAATGCATGGGGAGAGGGTAGAGGCCGGGCATGCTTTCGGGGTTGGCGCGGGGGGTGGGCATTATCACTGTGCCGCTTGGGTCGACGTCGGATATCCAGAGACTTTGTTTCGCCTTTTCTTCCCTTCGGCTACTCTGTGCCTTGTCCCCGTCCCCTCCTTTCTTGACTGCCATGACTTCTAGAGCGACGTCGGCGTAGAATCCTCTGGTGACGCCGGCCTGTTCTCCTGAGCTCGCGTCGAAGCCTGATTCGCCGGTGAACTGGATTTCCAGTCTTCGGCGGCGGGCAGATTCGTTGGCGGCATAGGCGGACATTATGTAGGCGGCGTCCCCGAGGAGCTTGCTGCGGCGGACTATGCCTTTGGCGGATTGGAGCCAGTGCTCGGACCAGCGCTGACGCTTGAAGGCGGTGGCCACTTGGGACTTCAAACTCTCCTCCAAGGTGTAGAGCTCGTCGGCCTGGAGCTGGAGGGCCATGGGATCCTCGGCGTCCTCGGAGAAGGCCTCTTGCATGAGGGCTATCGCTCGCTGCCGTATGGCTTCTATCCTGCTGCGGAGGCCGGCGACCTCGACCTTGTTCTCCTGTTGCCTGAAGACGGCTCGAGAGACCCCGAAGGTGCCGCGTTCCAAGAGCATGCGGCGGGACTCGTGGCTGAAGAGGCGGGGGGCGATGATGGGGATGATACGGCACCACTTCGGGAGCGCTCCGCTCACCACCGCGAGGGGATCCTCGAGCTGATCGAGCAGCTTCTTCGTTAAAATTTTCGAGGTGAAGACCCTCAGATCGACAGCCCCCGGACCGATGTCCTTCGCGTGCCCGATCCTCTTCTCGTACCCATCGGCGAGCCTGGTCAAGAGCTCGAGGGACTGCTGGCAGGTGGCGTTGATGCCCTCGCAGGAATTCAGCGTCAAGCTCGCGGTGGCCGTGATGACGTTTGAGAGCGAGGAACTCTCTCCGCCCTCCTCGACCTTCCTCGCAGGGCTCTGCTCCAACCCCCCGATGCTGGACCTCCTCCTCTTCGTGTTCCCTAATATCACGACGTTGTAGAACACGTCGGCCCTGCGGTTCAACTGACCGTTAGTGCAGCCGCCGCCGACGCTGTCCGTGTTGCCCGCGAGCATTTGAAGCGCGTGGAACAAAGTCATGTTGCTGTCGTCCATCAGGACGCACGCCTCGTCCTTGTCCACCGAGAACTGCACCGCTAGCTTCGGCGGCTCCTCTACGTCCCGCGGGTCGACCTCGACATTCGTCGCAACGCTGGGGGGCTCTTCCAGCTCCTCTTCCGCTTCGTTTTTCAAATGCATCGGCCGGCCGTGCTGGGCGTCCGTGAGGGCGCTCCACTGGCGTTTGATGACCCCCGTGGGCTTGCTAGCGTCCTCGCTCGACCCCCTCGAGGGCGGAGCGCGGCTGGTCAGCCTCCTGATGGCGGTAATGGGCAGACCTCCCCTCTCAAAGATGCCGTCGTTGTCGTCGCTCTCCTCCGTCCTCTCGCGGCGCAGGCTCAGCCCTCGGCCGCGCAGGCGACTCTCGGGAACGTTGGCGAAGAACTTGCCGGTTTCGGAGACCAAGTTGTATTTGCAGATCTTCGTCAACTTGCTCGCGCTTGAGTCCCTCGACTTCTTCTCTTCCTCCTCGACGGTGCCGCTAACAATGGTGTAGACCTCCCACTTGCTGTCGTCTCCTTCCTCGCTGGCCACGTCGCTTTCGATGCGGGTGCCCACCGGAGCGAGGAGGGAAAACTGCTCTCTGATCGCGTTGGCGTCCGGCCCGTCAGTCTGGGGTGGCCTCGATGGGGAGGGGGCGACAACGTGATCTATCGAATCCTCCATGTCATGGCTGCTCTCATTATCGCCGTCGTCATCGTCGTCGTCGTCATGGTCATCGTCGCCGTCGCCGCCGTCGTCGCTGTCGCGGAACAGAATTGCGTAGTCGCGACCGGCCATGACCAGCCTCGCCTCGCCTCCGTTGAAGTCCAGCATGTCAGCTATGGTCGTCAGCTCGTCGTCGTTCTTCGCGCCGCGAATCTGAGACGCATAGCGGATTATGTGAGTTCCGGTGGCGTCGTCGTACGCGACGACCCGGCCAATGCGGCGTCCAGCCCACATGATGCCGGAACTTTCGTCCTTGTCGATGACCTCTCCCTTGCCCCTTTCGGCAACGATGGCCCTGTCGAGGCTCAGCTTCTTGCAGAACGTGTTGTACTTTTTCAGGTTGATCCTGGCCGTCCTGAGGATGTGGCTCTGCAGCTCGCTCATGGGCATGAGCGGCTCGACGTGCACATTCGAACGGAGGTTCGACGAGCTGTTCGAGTCCTTCGAGCGGTGCAGGTGCACGCTGAAAGGCTTGATCAGGCTCTGCAGGTCGGAGAATTCGGGAGACTTGTTCGCCAAAACCGTGACATTCTCAGAGTAAAACAGCATGGCGTGGAGGAACCTAACGAGCGGTGGAACGGGGGCGCTTTTCTTCTGCAGCTTGCTCCCGGCCTTCTCCAGGAGGAGGGAGGACCTCAGGTACGTCCAGAGTTGGCCTCGAACTTCGACGAAGACCCTGCCAGGCTGAAGCTCGACGACAACTCCGCAGCCGTTTACCCCCAAAGGCCCCGGAGGGACGCCTCTCGCCTCGATGAAGTCTGGGTCCAATTTGACGGTGTCGCCGACAGCAAACTTCTCCGCGGTTGGGCTATTTGAGTCCGTGAAGTCGTCCACCACCATGGCGTCGTCTGCGGACTCCGCGGAGGGGTGGAAGAAAATGTCGAAGATCTTCTCCGTGTAGGCGCGGTTGTCAATGGGGGGGTCCTTTCGCTGACGCTTGGCGTTGCGGCGGGTGGGGGACTCGGTGGGGCTGGGGGAGGTTCCTCCCACGACGTTGAGGTCGGACGAAGTCGCAGCGTGCAGGGCGGGGAGGATGTACGTCAGGAACTCGTAGTTCGTCAGGCGAGTGGAATCGTTGAGCAGCGGCTTTAAAGCCTCCAGCGCCGACACGGAACGATTCTTGATGGAGTCCGCGATGGTCGCCAGAGCGCTCTTGTTATTTGCCGTGCTCACGTCGATGTTCGACGACGACGACGGCGGCAGCGGCAGTTTCGGAGTCAGCGAGATGAACTTCTCCTCGATGGCCTTGCACTTGTCTTTGCACCAGCTCCATTTCCACCTGGCGCCCTCCTTTTTGTCCACGCAGCTCTCGCAGATGTCGTAGTCGCACCTGCGGCAGCCGAACATAACCTTACCCAGCGCCACGCCTTTCCCGCAAACGTCGCAGCGGAACGAAGCGTGGCTGGTCAGGTGCAGGGATGCAGGGTGGTTCTGGGGACACTTGAGGTTGTGGCTGCCGCTGGACAAGGAGTCGGAGTCGGAGTCCTTGGAACCGTTGGTGAGGAGGGTGTTGGCCCTGGCGACTTGTTTCTGGATCATCTCCCGCATGCCGTACCGGTTGAGGAGCTCTGAGAGTTTCTCCAGGCGTTTCTCGTCTGGCTTCTCCTTGGAGAGAACTCCGTCGTACCTCGCTACGGCGGCGTGGGCGAGGTTGAGGCCGACGCTGACGCTCTTGACATCCTTTTTCCAAAGGTAAGCCTCGATGAGTCTCATCAAAAGCACGAGCGACGGCTCCGGCATCTCCTCGAAGGTCGACGTGGGAAGGATGGCGAGGAGGGATTGGCTCTCGTGGCACGGAGCCTGGGCCGAGGAGAGCGGGGGGGAGCTGCGGCTGCCCATGCGACCGAAGGGAGGGGGGAAGGAGCTCAATGACGGAGCTGCGTCAAGCATAGCGAGACGCGCGAAGAATATTGTTAACGAGTAGCACAGAAAAGGCGCGAGCGCAAGTATCGCATTCACAGCTTCTCACCTCCCTGCCGACTGGACCTGCTGGATGAGTTGTTCGATTTGGTGCTGCCCTCGTCAAGAGAATGGACGACGTAGTAGAGCGAGTCTCCGAGCATAACGTTCATGATGCACATCGACTTCGCCGGCGAGTTCTGGAGGCTCAAGTTGAGCGCCGTGGAGACGAACGTCTCGAGAAGGGAGGAAGTGAACTCGGAGGCGGAGGAGAGCATGGCGGCTTTTAGCTTGTCCTGCTGGTCGAGGAACTGGCGGAGGGTGGCCTTGACGGCGTCCGAGCAGTTGTCGGTTTTGAAGCTAAGCGACGAGTTAGACTCATAGTTGTGTTTAACTCGGTCCCGTTGATCCTTTTGCTTCTCACCTTCCCTCCTCGTAGACCGAGTGTTTAAGCAGCAAGCTGAGTATTTCCGGCTGGTCCCCGACGGCCGCCGCCTCCAGCTCCTTCGCGTTGATCTTGGCCCCCGCCTTGATGAGGCAATCTATGATCCTCTCCTCGCAGCCGAGCTCGATCGCGATCCTAAGGGCGGAGTAGCCGTCCTCGTCTTGGGTCTTGCTGTTGGCCCCGACGCTCAGGGCCCTCTTGACCCACTCGACAGAGTCGAGCATCAGGCCGTTTTGGATTAGCATGATCGAGGCGCCGTTGACCCTCTTCGCTGAAGCCGACCTCATGATGTGCCGGACGTCCCTCCACGAGCTTGCGATGCCGGAGGTGTTCCTCTGGAGGCCCTCCAAGGCGGACATGGAGAGGAGGGGCTGCTGGGAGGAGGAGGAGGAGGATAAGTCGGAGGAGCTGGGACCGTCGGAGCGGGACGTGTCCGACTGGAGCCTCTCGAAGTTAGCCATGAGCCGGGCGGGCATCGAGTCCTCCTCATCCATCCTGGCGGAAGCCATGAGGGCCAAGAGGATGTCGCGGCGGCTTCCACTGCCTCCCCCTGCGATCTCGGAAAGGTTGTCGCGGATGAGGTCTTGGAAGCTCATCGAGGACCTCTCGTTGTTGCTGTTGCTGTTGCTGTTGCCGCGGGACAAATTGCTAGGCTGATTCTCCATCCTCTGGGGAGGCGGAGGCGGCAACAACGGCGAGCTGCTGCTGTCTTCCTCCTCCTCCTGCCCTTCCTCTTCCTGCCCCCCTCCCTCCCCCTCGCTCTTCTCGTTGCTGTGGTACAGCTGCTGGACGACAGTCGCCGCCAATTTGCATATTCCCGTGACGCTCGATTCGCTTACTCCTCCGTTCGAAGAAGCGTACTGCAGACCCGTTATGATGGCGTCGGGGAGGCCGGAGGAGAAGTAAGACGCCAGGAGCGATATAGAGGAGGAGATTTCGGAGGAGACAGAGGAGATCGTCGGCTGGTCCAGCTTGGCAACTTTCGAGAGCTTGGCAAGAATTTCTTCGTTGACGACGGGAGTGTTGGGGGACGGGGGGGTGGAACTTGAGGGGGGGGGAGAGTCCGGCGGTTTGGACGTTTCGGCGCCGGATTTGCCCTGGGCGTAGTGGTAAAACGTCGTGTGCTTCAGCTCGAAGTCGTCACCTTCGCACCTGAACCTCCTCACCCCGTCCGTGGTCTCAACGGCGATCATGCCCTCGTCCTGCGACGAGCGGAGCGAGTCGCATGAAGATTGACCGCAACGAGTTAGAATTGCGCGGCGATGGTTCTGGCGTCGATATCTAAGTCTGAAGCTCCTAGCGCAGCCAGAGACGGAGTCCTCACAGTTTCTCACCTTTCCCCGAGACGAACCTTCAACGCCAATCCGAGCCATGTTACCTTTATCGTCGAGCAGTTTCACCCAGTCGCCGGGTTTCCACGAATCTTTAGTAACGTTTTTATCGGCAAGCTGTTCCATTTCCAACGTATACCCGTGATTCCTCAGAATACCCCGCAGCATAATAACACCGTTCCCCTCCATAAGTCCACTCCTCTCCGTCCTCAAAGCTCCCGGCTGATACCACCACTTCCTATCTTGAAATTCCACTCTAATTTGCGGCGTTCCCCTCTGTCCCATTTGAACTTCTACGACTGTGCCGCGGGAGAAAGGGGTTAAAGGGCCGGAGGAAGCGTCACCTAGGAGGTGGTAGTCTTCTGATAGTTCGATTTTGTCGCCGAGTTTGAAGTCGGTTGGGTCGGAGTCGAGGGAGGGGGGAAGGGACGAGGAATCTGCCGAAGAATCTACCGAGGAATCTACCTCGGAGGATGATACTATGGAAGTAACGACAGAGAGGAAGTCGGAGAAGGAAACGGAGGAGGAGGGAGGGGGGAGGAGACGGGGGAACTCGAGGAGGCGGAAACCGCTCCTGTACCAAAGGCGACGGGCTTCGATGGGGGAGAGGAAAGAACGACCGGGGGGCAGGTACATGGAGAATATATTTTTGAGGGTTTCGACGATTTCGGGGGTGAGGTTTTTGTCCTTGATGAGCTTGAGCTTCTGGGACTTAAGGGCCTCGCGGCGGAGGCCGCGGACCTTCGAGCGCTCGGCCTGGAGCGTGGAGTTGTAAGAGTCGAGTTTATCGTGGGCGGAGGAATGAAGGCTGGAGATTGAGACTTTCACGCCGGAGTTGAAAGGGGTGGCGATGGGGTAGAGGGAGCCCCTGGGGAGGGACGTCACTAGGGTCCCAATGAATTGCGAGTCGCGCCAGTATGATAGGGTTCTATTATCCGGATCCGCCACAATAACGATCTCATCCTTACTCCCGAAGAGCACTCCATCCTCATTCCTCGTCGCCTCCTGCCTGCTAAGTCTCCTCCCCAGATTCTTCCGTCCTTCGTAGACCCTCCCGCCGTCCTCTACGCCCCAGAAATTTTTGGACTGCTGCAGGCCGGAACGGGAGGAGAAGGATGTGAAGGATGAAGTCGTCACGCCGAGGAGGTAGCAACCTCCCATTGATTTTGAGGGGCCTCGGGTAGGGTGCTCGAAGAGGATTCTGGTCGACGAGCGTAGCGAGCCGAGGAGCGAGCCGAGGAGCGGAGCGACGAATTAGAATTGGTCCATTGGGGAATGATAGTGGAGAGACCAGCAACACACCACTCGTGGTCTCACCTCCATCCAGTAACGCCATTCGGTAGCTCCTGCTCTACCCTAACGCACTGTCCTTCGTCCCCTGTCCCCTCCTTCAAAACCGCCACGTTAGGAGTGACGGTGATACCCTCCCCTGAACCTTCCTCCGACCACGTCGGGTTGTATTCATCTGACCGGCCATTAGCCTCCTCCATGAGTGCAGTAGCCTTCTCAACGTCTGCGTCTCTATCGATGGTATTATTCGCATCGGGTGTTTCAGAGTCTGACGGCGTGGAGGTGCGCCTGTAGGAGGGGGGGCCGAGGGGGGGGCGACGGGTGCCGCACACGTTGCAGGTTGTTAGGGATGAGGTGTTGGTGTTGCAGCTGCAGGCTTCGCAGATCCAGTTAGGGCCAGAGGCGGGGACGGAGGGGGGAGGGGGTTCCTCCCCTGGGTCGGACATTTACTTGCTGTCTTCCTGTATCCTAGTTAAAGCAGAGTTTGTTATATTTACGTCGCGCTTTTGAGTGATAATTAGGCAACAGGTGTTAGATGATGATGATGATGTGGGGTATGTGTGTGTGTAGCTCCGTAATATCATCAGTCGACAACCTGATCTTACACCATGCAGAATTACTTCTGCTCTCTTTGGAAATTGTCTCTTTTATAAGCTGACACGGAGCTCGTAGCGACGTACTTAAGGGTTGATCGGACTTTGAGGCATATATAGGCAAGGATGCTTATATATATAAGGGTAGTTACGTACGTAATAATGTGATTAATGAGCGATTTGTCAATCTTTGCTAATTTTGGGTTTATTGGGAAATGTCCTGGGAAGGAAATCGACTTTTGTTATTACGCAAATGTCTAAAAGAACGTCTGAAGATGCAATTGAGGTAGCTGATCCGAACAATGTAGAGGACAGAGGTGACGAGGAGGAAGCAGTTGAAGGCTCAGAGTTGGACTCTGCTGCCGACGACGAAACCCTAGCCGTCGGAGGGGATGATTTCATGCATACAGACGATTTCAGGCGACTGTTCGTTGGTTTCGTTATGGCTGATACCTTAGTTGCGATGCGCTGGCTTGATAGAAAATGGCAGAAGGTAGTTGAGAAGAAGCTGACTGAGTTTGAAGTTGAGCCTTTCGGCGAGATTATTGTTCACGGAGGGAATGATATAAGTTATAAGGAAGCTGATTCTGCTGCGAGGAAGGAAAGGATGAAGCAAGTGACGAAGGTCGTCTTCCTTCTGAATATTATAAATATCGGAAAATGGGCCTGCCTGAACGCCTCCATTCTCGTCGTTGTAGACATCCCCGAAGGCATTACAAGGATCGCTACGAGTTCCTTCGCATCCTGCAGTAGTTTGAAAGAAATCAAGTTCCCAAAGTCGCTAACATCAATTGGTGTGAACTCCTTCTATGATTGCTCCAGTCTAGAAGAGGTTGATCTTCTTCACACAAAAGTTCAAGACATAGGTGGATGGGCCTTCAGATCTTGCAGAAGTTTAAGAACGATGAAGGTCCCAGACTCGCTTCAAACGCTTGGTGGCTGTGTCTTCAAGTACTGCTTCAAGCTAGTCCCCTCTGACATTAATGTTAGTGATTATAGGGATGCAACATCCAAGGTAGTCACCTACCTCCGCTCTATACAATAATTCACCAAATTGAAATGTTTTTCATCAAACAAAAAAAAAGAAGAAAACCCTTCGCATGCATGAAAACCACAAATTGAAATTCAGTTTTAAACATCTCCGACAGGCTGCAGGCATAATCTCCGACCTTCGTAATATTCTGAAGGAAGACGACCTTCGTCACTTGCTTCATCCTTTCCTCCCTCGCACAAGCTTCACTATTACTTAGATCATTCCCTCCATGAACAATAATCTCGCCGAAAGGCTCATCTTCAAACTCAGTCAGCTTCTTCTCAACTACCTTGTGCCATTTTTATCAAGCCAGCGCATTGCAACTAAAGTATCAGCCATAACGAAACCAACGAACAGTCGCCTGAAGTCGTCTGTATGCATGAAATCATCGCCTCCTCCAGCTGGGGTTTCGTCGGCGGCAGAATCCAACTCTGAACCTTCATCTCCGCCATCTAAATTGTTCGGATCAGGCACCTCAATTGCATTAGAGAGATCTTCAGACGTTCTTTTTGACATGAGGAGACGCTTAGGAGTTTCAGTATCGATAAACTTTTCGCAGCCAAATCACCACAATCGGGCTCATCAATTTGTATCGATAATTCATCACACTTCACGATTCCACGTCTTCTATTAGCGCCTTATCGTCGTCGATACTGTTCAGTAAAACCCTAATATTAACGTCAGCAACACACTGCGACGTTGTTATTAGAGTTATTAGAGATTCTTGACTCGACCATTTCTTCCACCGCTAAGATAAGATAGATAGGGTTAGATAGATAGTTAGTGTAGATAGATAACATGTCATTTGAGGCCCGTAAAAAAGAAGCCCTAACGGCGTTCGAATCGTCGCCTTATAAGGGCCCTTGGAATGCGGTGGAATGCGGTGGAGGAGGAGAAGTGAGTACTCAAGTGAAGGATGCGAGTCCGATTGGTTCGATAGATAAGCCGATTAGAGAGGTGAGGACCGCACTACGAGTAAAGGTTCACGTGTGTTGTACTTGCAATCGACACAAACACACACTCGATGCACACTCGATGCACACTCGATGCTCTCTCTGACTTCAAACACACATGCAAACGCCACATGCAAACGCCAGCTCTGCCACATCCTGAACTCGCACCCGGATTACTTTACCTTGAGCACCTGCTCTGGCCGCATCGCCGTCTACACCAACAACAACAACAATAACAACAACAACAGCAACGGCGACGACAAGAACACCTCCTCTTCCTCCTCCAACACAACCGCAGAGTCTGCCGCAGAGTCCGCCGCAGAGTCTGCCACTAACGGCAAGGGCTCCGGCTCCTGGCTCCTCTCCTCCCACTCCCCCGTCCCCTTAAACAAATTCCTCAGCCTCCTCCCCTTCCCCCCCGGCACCACCCTCCTCCACTCCACTGCCCTCCTCCACATAGCTTGCTCCTCCCTCCCCTCCGCCTCCCGCCTCCTCCACCTCTCCCTCTCCTCCGGCTTCCGCGAATCCGGTATAGTCCTAAACTCCACCTCCACTAAAATAACCCTAGCAATACGCTCCACGGGCCTCTCAGTCTCAACACCATACTCCCCAACCCTCCCAACATCCTACCTCTCTCACTGGCTAACCGAATCAAATAAAAAGTTTAAGTTAAACGCCGACCGTCTCGTTCGACTAACAAACACGATATCATCTTCACTCTCTTACCGTCCTCCATTAATAAAATCCTTAAAATGGTCCCAATTACCTGCTATAAATTTAACCGATTTTTCAACGTTCGTACATGATAATATTATATATGTTATGGGAGGGGTTGGTGTGGGACCTTTTTCTGAGAAGTATAAGATCCACAGCACGATTTTTTTTTTAGAGAGGCCTTATAATGAATGGAAGAAGGTGAGTGGAGATGTAAGAAACAAACACTTATATTTATTATTCTCTAAACCTTAATCTCAACACAGGATGTAACACCGTTCAAAGGATTATGCAAATCATGCTGTTGCATTAAAAATGGCGTGGCAGCCGTCTTCGGCGGCAAGGTCGGAGGAGGTGAGAACAACTGCAAGGAGCAAATCGACAAGCCGGAATGCGTTAATTATGCGAACCGTCTCCGTCTGCGCGACGGAGCTTCAGACTAGATATCGACGCCAGAAGCACCGCCATGCAATTCTAACTCGTCGCTTCGCTCCTCGGCTCGCTTCGCTCGCTGCTCCTCGCCTCGCTCGTCGCAGAGTGTAAAAGCGACTTTTACGTTTGGGATATGAAGACGAAGTTCATTAAGGGGATGAGCACAACAGTGGAGGGGAGGTGGGGGGCGAGTTTGGTACCACTTACAAACGAATATTTTGGGGTTATGGTGGGGGGGAGGGATGAGAATAGAGTCTTCGATGATGCGTATGTTATTGATGGGGATTATGGTTTTACGAGGTTGGAGCTGCCGGGGTTTGAGGGGCGCTTTGGACACGCGAGCGTTTTGAGGCCGACCAGCGGAAGCTGGGTTAATGAGGTTTATGTCTTTGGGGGCTTGAAGAGTTTGGACGTCGCGGGGGTCCTGGATAGTGGAGAGGCGCAGGAGGAGGTGAGATTCCCTCCCCACTCTGGATATTTTAGGTCTTATGGTGTAGTTGGTTATCATATGTGATTTTGAATCACATAACCTCGGTTCGATCCCTACATTTCCCCCGGTTTGCTACATAGTCAATAATAGCAATCTTTTCTAACTCATCACCAACCCCCTCCCCCCCCCCCCCAACGCAGTACGATTGCATCATTGAAATTCCGAGCGACATCACCAACACGAAAGTGAAGAAAGTCAACCTAACCTCCTCCAAGTCCAACTTCGGCGCCTCCGCCTGCGCCCTCCCCAGCCCCGTGAACGACGGTGGCGGCACCACCAACGACCGTCTAATCTTCCACACCGGCGGCGTCGAAGAAACCTTCGAGGTCCTCAACGACAACACAGAAATCAACAATTTTCGGCACGAGGGGAAACCTGAGGATACTAGTTTGAACGTTCACGGGTCGAGTGAGCTGGTGAAGGTCAACGGAGGGGTTAGCTTGTTCATAATAGGGGGGGGTGTCCAGGGGTTTTCGTTTGGTTGGAAGTGGGGAGAGGTGAGAAACAATATTATTAGCCCTCGCCTCCGTCATGTCGACTTTACTGCTAACGCGTCGCTTCACTCCTCGGCCCGCTTAGTGCTGGCGAGTTGATTACAACTACGGCGAATCGAATACAGCTGCAGCTGCTATCGAAGCTCCTACACCCCCAACTACAACTACTACTGCTACTGAGAAACCGCCCGCCAGCACAAAAGGCGTCACCACGTGCCTTCTGACCTCCCCCGATAATGTCAAGACCCTCAAGAACAAACTAGAGCGGCTCAACCTCCTCAACAAAAAGTACAGAATTACCAAGACCGCCGATAACCTCATGGCAGTACCCGTGGCCATCAGCGAAGGAGGTAAGAAGCTGCGAGGAATAGCCAACGCCGTTTTGTCGCTCTGCTACTATCAATCGCCACTCTATTCTAACTCCTCGTCGCTTAGACTCGGGCCACGATTTGGGGGAGATTCATCAAATCCAGTGTATGTTCAATAAGCTTGATATTAGTAAGAACAACGGGGGGAAGAAGAAGAGGACCATCGCGGACGTCGTCAGAGGTCATGGCGGAGAGTGGAACGGGTCGAATAAGACCGAAGTCCTGGGGGACGTGTGCCTGCTGCCCGCCGACTTCGACTTAGCTTTTCTGAGCGATTCCGCCAAGGCCGCCTTCTTCTCGGACGTCAAGGACTTCACCGGCTGCGACAGGGTCGGAAAGAAGGGTTTCGTTGACAAGGCCAGCGATAAGCGCCGCCCGAACTGCGTGCTCCTGCACCCAGAGCACGTTGACAAGGATAAAACCGGAGAGGGCAGCGAGGCGTGGGTGACGGTCAAGGACAACGGCGTCACTCAATCTTTTGACTTTAAGAGGGTCATGTTCAGTAGGGGGAATATATCGGAGGTGAGGCCCTGCTTCGTTCGCTCCACCTCCTTGTAACCTTTTAGTATACTCCATTTCTCCCGTATTCTAACTCGCTTCGTCGTCGCAGAAAATAAGGTTCAAGAAAAACTGCAGGCCCGGTGAAACCGTTCTCGACCTCTACGCTGGAATCGGTTACTACGCCCTGCAAGCCGGGAAGGTCGTCAAGAGGGTCGTAGCGTGCGAGTGGAACGCCGACGCCTTCCTCGCTCTCGAGCACAATGTCCTCGCGAACGGGCTCCAAGATGTTGTCGAGTGCAGGCTGGGCGACTCGAGGCTGGTGGACTTTAAGAGGGAGGTTGACCGGGTGAGCCTGGGACTGCTGCCATCCGCTGAAGGAGGGTACCAAGTTGCCGTTGACGCGTTGAGGGACGAGGGAGGGTGGCTGCACATTCACGGCAACGTGAAAGTTGGAGAGAAGGAAGATTGGGCCAATTGGGTCGCGAGGGTCTGCATGTCGTACAGGGCGGGCTTCGGGGCGGTCATCAGGCATTTGGAGAGGGTCAAGAGTTTCGCGCCCAAGGTTGATCATTTGGTCGTCGACATCTTTCTCGGCAAGGCTGGGAGAGTAGAAGATGCCACCGACGGTTTGATCGTCGGAGAGGTTGTCAGGGATGGGGTCGTCTTAGAAGAGTGTCAACCTCCAAGCTGCAAGCTGGGTGAGGGCGGCGACATAGACCAAGAGTGGATGCGAAAATTAGAAGGCGACATGATGAGCGATATGTTCGCTGGGGAAGGAGACGACTTCGAAGACGTAGAGGAGGTTGACAACAGTCACGTGGAAGAGAATGACGAAGAAGGTCGGTATTAATCTATCTCCACTTGTCGCGGTACAATTTTAATTTTCGTTTCATTCTTCCTTGTCAAGACTGCTAACTGAATGTAATAACCACTCGAATCGAAACTACGTTGACGTTCTTGTCACAGGTGACGACCCGCCTGCATATCTGGTGGGAGCGGTTCTGGCGGGGCTGTACGAATTGCCGCCTCTCTGGTTGCTCAAGAAACAGATTGGCTTTGGTCGCAGAGTGAAGTATGAGTTTCCGCCCCATCGATTAAACCCTAGCATCCCCTGGACTCAACTTACTCCGGCGTCGCCGATTTCTTCCGTTCGACTCCCGCGACGTCTGAATTCCACGCTGAAGAACTTTCACGTCTACAGAACGACCCTCAAATCGGGAAAGATACTGAACCCAGAGTTGGAGACCTTGGTGGAAAATTGCGTCGGTGATGACCCTGACGGCATGGACGTCAGTAACGCTGGCGGTTATCATAGCAAACCGCATCTGTTCGAGATTTCCGAGCAATTTATGGTTACTTTTAAGGAAGAGGTGGAGGAGGTCATTAGAACGATCGAAACCCACACTTCGACAGCTTCGAATTCACCTCCAATTGAATTAGACTTCTCTGAGGTGAGAGGCTGCGAGGAGCGAAGTGACGAGCTAAGAGGGCGCTTACGTTCGCCAATACTTCCCTACGAAAAATTGCTGCTTCCAACTTTGACACGATTTTCTAACGCTATAAACACTTCCTCCTTTGCGACTCGCTTCGCTCGTCACAGCCTGAGGCTTGGATAAACTCGAGCACGCACAACAACTGGAACCGACTTCACACGCACGAGGGATCAATCTGGTCTGCCGTTTACTATGTGAATTCCGGAAAGCCCGACAAACCGTACAGCGGGAGACTCGTGCTAAAGCCCTTGCCGCACAAGAATGAGGACGACTATTCCTTGACTGCGGCTGAGGAAAAACGCTTCGTGGAGAGAGAGGAGAGTGAGGCCGAATTCGAGGAGGTTGACAGGGCGGAATACTTCGACGTCCAGGCGGAAGACGGACTGTTGGTGGTGTTTCCTTCCTGGCTTCATCACGCGGTCCTGCCGTTCTGGGACAACGGCGCCGGGCATCGCATTTCTATAGCTGTCAACTTCAACCAAAAAAGTAGATAATTAGTTTGCAAATTATTTCTTCTTTGACTCCTTCCTTTTTGACATGGTTTTTTCAAAAAATTTCCGAAGAACCGCAATTGGGGCCGAAGGGCGTGATGATGGAGTCTTGATCATTGACGGCGCACGCTTTTTCTCGGTAAATTCAACATTATCTTCATCGTCGGTGTTTGAGGACGCGCGTTTAATCTCGGTTAACTCTACCTCATCTTCGTCGTCGGTGTTTTCAGTGTGTACAGGCGAGGCAACAGTTTGAACTTTCGTTTCTTCATCGTCATCTTCGTCATCGTTTTCACTCTCTTCGCTCTCCTGGCTCTCGTCGTTTTCTAATGGATTTTCCTCATCTACTTCATCGTCATCAACGACTTGTGCGTTTGGTTCGTCGGTGCTCCAGCTCCCCTTTGCGATGAGTACCTCTAAAATGAAGTAGAGGACGGATGGAAGGAGAGCTAAAATCCACGTCCATGTTAGCATTAAAGTGCCGTCGTCGCCCTCTTCTGTGAACTTCACCCAAAATACGCTCGTGCCTGTACTTAAGCAAACACCGACAAAAAGGAAAATTCCGAACGAAAAGTACAACATCGCGCCAAGTACTTTACGACGAATAGTCCACGGGGCACGCTGCTCACTATCTCTGTATACCCACCTCTTCCTCTCTCCAACGGGCATGTTTTCCACGTTCAAATCGCTTTGTAAAGTAATGACCTTACGTGGCGACTCCTCCTCGAGCATTTTTTCGATCTGACTGAAAGTAGACTCGTCCGCTCCTGAATGTTCCCTGCTCCTTATCTTTGTATCTTCGTTGTCCGCAAAATTTGAACCTGAATCTCCTAGATTCGTGGTCATTCGTGTCTTCAATTTTGACACCGAGGTCTCAAAATCTCTTTCCAGACCTAAAAATAGACGGAGATTAGAGCGCACTAAGAATATTAGTACGAGGACGCAGAACAAGTCTACGCTCCATTTGTTATTTATAAACCAAAAGGCAGAGGCCTCCGAGGTGGCGGTGCTCGTGGCGAGCGTATCTCGGATGCTTAGTAGCGCCGCCGCCACGGATACAGTCCTCGTCGTCAGAATTTCCGCGTCGTTCATGGGGTCGCCACTCTTACTCGATGGCCGGTGCGAGGCGTACGGCCGCCTTAAGAGATGGCGAACGTAGACAATATTCACGGCCACAAGTACGGCGGAAGAGGCCGCTGTCCGTACGCAGGCAAGATTTTCAACCCTTCCCATGCTTGCAAGGACGACGGCGAAAACTTGAATCGTGCGAGTTCCTAGAATCCAAAGAATCTTTCTGACCACTGCCTTCTCTTCGTGCTGGTACTCTTGTGGGGTGTACTGGAGACAGAAGGCAGCGTAGTACGGTCCCTGAATTTCGATGTCCTGGATCGTTTCTTCAGACGAAGTTCCAGGTGAAGCTAGAATCTTCTCCCGAATTTTTTTGAAGTTTTGAGAGCTTCGGAGGATCATGAAGTAGAGGAAGAGCGAGAGGAGGATGAAGGAAAAGGCCGAAAAATAGATGGGGCCTGACAGGGATTTATCGTTTTCATCGTAGATTTTCGCTATCCTCTCCGGATTGATCGCACGTGGGAGGACAATAATCGGGGCTTGAATAATCAGGAGCGCCGCGAGCTTCTGGAAATTCACGAGGGTTGAGATATCAAAGCGATTTTCTCCTTCCTTTGTCTTAAAGGCGTGGGCGTATCGGAGGAGGAAGGAGAATAGGGCAATTCCGAAGAAGGCAAACCACGCTGTCATGAAGTTGTAATCGCCGCGCTCCATGTCCTCGTACCAGTCCGTGCAAATGGGTTGCACCTCCACGGGTGAGGATACCTTGGCAAAGACGGCCGCAAGGACCTCAAACCAGGAACTGAGGTTTATAGAAAGGGAAGCAAAAACCGCAAGAACCTGTAGGGCGGCTCCTATCTGCTTTAATCGAATAAGGTTCTTGACGGACGGATTAGGTTCGACTGACTGCCAGAATTGCGTCCTCCTACAAGCTAAGGTCAGGGCGCCGAGGAGTAACAGTAGACCAAAGACCAGAAAGGAGAAGAATGTTGACAAGATTGGATTCGAAGGGCACTTAATGCATGAATCGTTGAACTCAGTTGCGTCGTCGGGGCAGACGTTGCAATTGATGGAGTCCGCTCTTTTGAAGCCGTTGAGACATTCTCCGCCCCCAGGAGGGCAATTTAAGCAAAAGAAGCACGATTCCAAACCGCTAGATGTCGAAGAGAATGATTTTGGTAAATTATCTTCTTTCATCATGCAGGCATAGAGGAGGAAATGGGAGTAATCTATCACGTTTGACGTCGTCCACGAACTTAGATCAGAGTTTAAAGAATAGGCGGACTCGAACATTCCGGTCATGTAGGTGACTGAAGATGTGTCCCAACGAGAAAGGTCGGAGTTGAATGAGGTAGCGAAGGCGAAGGTGCCTTCCATATTCCATACGGATGACACGTCCCAACTGGAAATGTCGCTGGTAAATGCCGAGGCGGAGGAGAACATTGAGTTCATATTCGTGGCAGATGACACGTCCCAAGAACTGAGGTCGGAGTTGAATTTTGAAGCCATGTTGAACATGAAGCCCATATCGATTACCGAGGATACGTTGAATGAGGATAGGTCTGCGTTGAAGTTTGTCGCGCTGGCAAACATGCCGTTCATGCTCTTTGCTGATGACGTTTCCCACTTATTTAGGCCTCGACCAGCAAAGGACACGGCCGCGTAGAACATGGCCTCCATTTCTTCGACCGACTTAACATTCCACGGAAGTTCGGAGTCGAATTTCGACGCGCCCCAGAACATCCTGCCAGTGCTCGTGGCTGACTTTGTGTTCCACCGAGACAAGTCGCTATTAAAGTTTGCGGCGTATTGAAACATGGACTCGAAGGTAGTGACTTTTTCGACGTTCCAAGAAGATATATCTCCATTGAATGAGTCGGCAGCCAGAAACATTGAATTCATTCGAGTAACAAGTGAAGTGTTCCACGCACTTATATTACCGTTGAAAGATGATGCGCGGGCAAACAAGCCCTCCATGCGGGTAACTGAAGACGTGTCGAAGTTTGAAAGGCTCTGGTTGAACGATGTAGCGGCTTCGAACATAGAAGCCATATCGACTACGGCCGACGTTTGGAAACTCGAGAGATCCCCGTTGAAATTATTGGCCTGCGACGAGCGAAGCGAGTCCAATGAAGATTGAAAAAAAAAATAGTTAGAAGTGCGTGGCGGTGATTCTGGCGTCAATATCTAGTCTGAAGCTCCTAGCGGAGCCGGAGACGGAGGCAAAATTAACGCATTCAGGCTCGTTGATTTGCACCTCGCAGTTTCTCACCTCTTGGAACATACTCTCCATCACCGTTACGGCCGAAGTGTCGAAGTTTGAGAGGTTCTGGTTGAACGAGGTCGCACCGTAGAACATGCTCATCATATCAGTGACGGAGGTGGTGTTGAAGCTCGACAGATCCTTGTTATAAGACCTGGCTCCCCTGAACATGGCGTGCATAATCGAAACGGAGGATGTGTCGAAATTCGAGATAATTTGGTTGAACAAACTAGCCCCGTCAAACGTGAACTGCATTTTTTCGACGGAGGAGGTGTCAAAACTCGAGAGATCGCCGTTGAATGATATTGCGGCTTGGAACATATACGACATATCAGTGACCGAGGAGGTGTCAAAGCTCGACAGATTTTGTTGGAACGAAGTTGCAGAATTGAACATGCTCGACATAGTTGTGACGGAGGAAGTGTCGAAGCTCGAGAGATCGCCGTTGAATGATATTGCGGCTCTGAACATGCTCATCATATCAGTGACGGAGGTGGTGTTGAAGCTCGAGAGATTTTGGTTGAACAACGTTGCGGTATAGAACATGCTTTTCATCTTAGTGACCGAGGATGTATCGAAGCTCGAAAGATCGCCATTGAACGATGTTGCGGCTTGGAACATGCCCGACATGGTAGTGACCGAGGAGGTGTCAAAGCTCGACAGATCCCCGTTGAACGCAGAGGCCTCCCAGAACATGTACGCCATACTCATGACCGAGGAGGTATTGAAGTTTGATAGATCCTGATTAAACAACTTAGCATTATAGAACATGTACGACATATCAGTGGCCGAGGAGGTGCTGAATCTCGACAGATCCCCATTGAAGGCATTCGCACTTAGGAACATGCCCGACATATCAGTGACAGAGGAGGTGTCGAAGTTCGAGAGATTCTGATTAAAGACAAAAGCAGACCGGAACATGCTATCCATATCAGTGACCGAGGAGGTGTTGAAGCTAGACAAATCCCCGTTGAAGGCATTGGCCTCTCGGAACATGTAGCTCATATCAGTGACCGAGGAGGTGTCGAAGTTCGAGAGATTCTGATTAAAATAGAAGGCCCCCATGAACATTCGATGCATGGAAGTAACCTTCGAGACATCCCAACCGTCGAGATCGTCGTCGAACAATCGGAAGTGTTTGCAAAGCTCTCCACAACTACAGTTATCATCGTCCCCGCAAAACATCTCACTCATATCGTCCACTTTAGAAGTGTCCCAATCTCCTATCGGAGCCCCATAAGCATTTAGCGCCAAAGTCTTATTGACCACCCATACATTCACTGCAGCCTTGAGCTCGCCTCTAGATGTTGGAGCAAAAGCAAGCGCGGTTGGGGATATAAGGGATAACCCTATCAGGTATAATGATAACAAGTGGCGTAATGGAATGGTTTGGTTCATTTTACCCTGGGGGTCGTGAAGGGACGGGGGAAGGGTTTTGGGGGGATGGTGTAAAGGGCGGATAAGGTAGCGCCCAATACCTTAATAGAGGCTGATGAATATAATGGCTTTTGCTAGGTGAATCGGGTAGTCCAGATGTTATTCGAATTCTGATTATTTAATGGTCTCTGAAAATTTCCCCTTCTTTATGGAGGCTGGTCTCCTTTGGGGACACTTTTAATATGTTCAAAAGTCGTCCGTGAAGAGGACTTCCGAAATTATAATTCTAAGAATAAAAATATCGTTGATCATTTCTAATATAACAATCTACTACAATTAACACCTGTCCATATCATCAAGCTGTTCAACCATATCGAAGAGACTATCATCATAGAAAGACCCTTCCCCCTCTTCCCCCTTTATTGACTCATCATCGTCATTAACGACTTTAAGTATCTCCGCCCGTTCTTTACCTCCGATGTTAGAACTGAGTTGTCTAGCTTTCTGTTCTTGTTTTTTTTTACTCATTTTATGAGCCGACTTATTCGTCATTATATCTTTCTTCGCGTTTGTGAAACTAAATACAAAAAAAAGAGAGTTGTCAGACGAAAACAACAACGACAACAACGAGCAAGCTTTCCCCCAACGCCTTGCTCCTCCTCTCACCTCGTGAGTGTTTTACTACTCGGGCTCCACCCTTGTTCCTGTACTTCAATAAGTCGTTTCATTTTCGACCTAGGCGTCCTCTCCTTCCCCCCTTCCTCGCCTTTCAAAGACTTATCCTGCCTCCCCTCAACTTCGTCCTTGAACTCAACTCGATCCTCAACGCTCTCAACGAAATCAACACGTGAATCAACACGTGAAGATATTAAAGTTCTAGGTATTGAACCACCTACAACCCCGTGAGTTACTCGCAGACCGTTCAACTCTGTAGCTACACCTTCAAGATCAACGGCTGTTTTTTTTTAAACACACACACACGCGCGCGCATGTGTGTTAGAACAAACCGTTGTTTTTTTAAAAATGTCGGCTGCGTTCGTACAGTATCTTTTGTTTTTCTCGAACAATCGTCTCACCTAATTTTTCAACGTCACCTCTAACACCTTTCATAACGCCTTCATCATACCTCTCCTGTTCTCTACTAGGTCTACTCTTCTCCCACTCTTCATCGTCTAAACTTTTAGTAACGTTAACGATTGATTTTGATGTTAAATCTAAGTCAACAGTTCCTGAACGTTCTAGGACGAAGGATGTCCACGTTTTAGGTGATCCTAGAGTCGAGGTTAAAGGTTGAGGTGAGAGGGGAGGGGAGGGGAAACCTGTGAGACTGTCCGCGGTTGGAAGTGTTGTTGGGAGACTTAGGGGTGTAGAACGTTCGAGGTCTGTTTGTTGTTGGTGCTGTTCTTCCTTCCGTCTTAAGGCGACCTGTAGAAGTGAAACTTCCGAGCGAGATTCTTGTAGTTCAGACTCTAATTGTTTCACGCGTTGTGAGGCCTTGTTTGCCATGGCGTCCGCTGTTGATAATTGGAGGAAACGAAAGGAAACGAAAGGGGGGGGCAATGAGAAACGGACAAGAGTGAGAAACTGATGGTTCGTACTAAAACAACGTCGCGACTCTCACCTTCCTGTTTCACTATATTAACCCTCCTGATAAATTCAACCTTCAACCTCTCAACTTCCTCATTGTCTGCTGTCTCTTTTTTCATCCTTTCGTTTTCTTGCGCTAGTGAGATTAATTTGGATTGGTATTCTTTTACTATTGTGAGGCTTTTCGTGAATTTAGTTTTGTAGGCTGAGAGTTCTTTTAAGAGTTCAGCTGAGCTGATGTTATTAGTGGAACTCTTGTTATTAGGTGACTGAGGCTGGGGAGGCGGATGAGGCTGTAATGGGAGAGATGATAAAGGTGTTCGATCAGTTCGATCAGTTCGATCAGTTCGATCACGATCATGTAATGTAGCGACTTTTGAGATTAATTTGGCAAGCTTTGATTTATCTTCGGGACAGAGGTGCTTGAAACGGATGGGATCGCCTGGTTTTAACATTTTATTTTATTAACGTTACGAACAACGCTACGAACAACGCTATGAACAACGTTACGAGGGACGACAGGAATTAGGGGGGCAATAAATGGGGGAATAAAGAAGGAGGGGAGGTTTCGAGAAGTGAAGCACTTCGAATTTAAGGGAGTGGAAACAGAAGGTTATAAAAGACGTTTACGCGACTTTTTAATTAAATTGCAACGTAGGAGGTGATACAGAGAGAGAGAGAGAGAGAGAGAGAGAGGATGCAGTCGGTGTACACTGCGTGTGTGTGTGTGTGTTTGAACACTTTGGGCACTTTTTTCCAGACTTCTATACTTTTTCGCGTACGTTAATTGCTTCACCTCTGACGGCCGCACACCGTCCTCTCGTTTTATACTTATATGTGTTCGTCATAAAGTGTGTCGTGTTGTTGGCTTATGAATTGAATAAATATCACAATAATCGATGAGGTTAGCGACCTTCGACAAGTTGCTGTTCGATCAAATGTAATTATGAACACTTTATAGAACACTTTATAGAACACTTTATAGAACTCACACACGTCGAAACCTGTTCTTCCTTCACACAGTAGTAGACGGCCTAAAACACGGTTATTTTGTATGCTCTCCAGCTTCCCCTCCAAGGTGCTTCCTCTGTACAATCTCCTCCTCCTCCTCCTCCTCCTTCTTCTTCTTCTTCTCTCCCCAGTTGAAATGTTCCGTATAGCTTCCCCTCTCGCTTCGTCCCTCCGTCCTCTTGGTAGAACCTTGGGAACCTCCTTCCGCCCCCCCCCCTCCCTCTTCTCCACAACCCCTTCCACAACCTGGGACGGCACCTCAATGTCCCAAACCGACATGATGCAAAAAGACATGCTAATAACAACCACCTCCCACGACGAGATCCTCGGCTCAGAATCCAAGTACGTCGCCCACGCTTTCTCCCCCTCCTCCCCCCGCGGCGTCGTCCACCGTGCCTTCAGCGTTTTCCTCTTCCACCCTCGAACGTCAAAGATGCTCTTAACCCGGAGAGCTTCGACTAAAATTACGTTCCCTAACGTATGGACGAACGCGTGCTGCTCTCATCCTTTACATGGTCTCTCCCCCTCCGAAGTCGATTCAAATACTCTCCAAGAAGTTCGAGATCGAGGCGTCAACACAGAAGGTGTTAAGAACGCCGCGGTAAGGAAGTTACAACATGAGTTAGGTATAAAGGAACTTGATGTTTCTAGGTTTCATTTCGTTACGAGGTTTCATTATTGGGCGGCTGATACTTTGACGTATGGTAGTAATCCTGAGTGGGGGGAGCATGAGATTGATTATATATTGTTTGCGGTGGGGGATCCGGGGATGGAATTGAATGGGGAGGAGGTTAGTGAGGTTATGTGGGTGGGGATGGAGGAGCTTAAGGAGATGTTTGAGGATCCTGACATGCTTTGGAGGTGAGATGACCTTTTTGTTTATGGAAGCTGAGCTTGACACTAATAGCTTGATTACTAACTCTGAGAACCTCCTCGCTTTCACTTACTCACCAGCCCATGGTTCAAGGGCATCATGGACAGGAAGGGCTATGAGTACTGGAACAACCTTGACGCCATCGTCTCCTCGGGCAACGACGAATACGTGGACAAGGAGATTAGGTACTTCGACCCTGATAGGGAGTTTTATGCGGATTATAATTTGAAGTCTGAGGATTTATAATTATAATAACTCAAATTACAAGTAGTTGACTTATTTAATGAAGGAACGTTGGATATTGTTATGGTTTGGTTAGCTTTTTTTCGACGTTTATTTTGTTTCGTTAAATCACCGATCAGAGAAATAGGGTAAAATTAGTCTTCAAACAGGAAAAGGCAAAATAAAAAAAGTAAAAGGGCAATTTGGGAAAATCTGATTTGCTGCTCTCTCTCGATCTGATTTGGATTTAATAATCTGGATCTCTCTCACTCTCCTCGCCGTTTCACAATGTTCTCTTCTCCCACCATGACCTCCTTCATATGTTGCTGTATGCTGTACGTCCTTCACACCTGTTCAGCCGTCCCTTGCATGATCCACACCTCGTCATTGGCCGGGGGAGGATCGTCCGGATCGTCCGTTCGATACTCCTCCTCAGTTTCAACCCTCTCTGCCGTAATTGATGTTCACTACAACGATGAAAATGAAATTATCGTATTCATGCTACCTAGTGAAGAAGGGACGGGAGTTATGAGTGGATTGAAGAGGGTTAAATCTATCTTCGAGGACGGGGTACAGCCGCTCGTGGAGAGTTATCTGAAGGAGGCGGACACAAATGCCATTGATAAGGCGGTTCATGTTGATGGAATCGAGGCTTTCGAAGCAATGGAGGTTGAGAAGGGAAGGTGAGAGGAGAACAAATAGAAAACAGACTCGAGGACAATTTTTAAAGATATTACTACGAAAAGAGAACCACCATCTCACCACCACACCGCCCCGCCACGCTCCCCACTCCCCACTCCCCCGCCACAAATCACAAATCCCCCCCCGCCCCCACCCCACCCCAGAATCTACGTCGTAAACGTCTCCCCTTCCACCCCCCTCTCCTCCCTCGACTCCACCATCTCAAGCGCTATGGTCCCTCCCACCTCCTCCCCCCGCGTCGTCCTCGTAACCTCCCGTCCCCTAACCTCCTCCTACACCGCCCCCCTCCGTCGCCTCTCCGCCTCCGACTCCACCTACTACGTCTACATGACTCCAAACATAATGGCAGGTATTTTGTTTGGGATTCTTTTCACGTTTTGTAGTATTCTTGGATTCAGTTGTATGAATGAGCTTGAGGGGCAGACGGTCTTTGTTAGTAAGATGCCGACGGTTGGGAGGGAGGCTTAAGGGTGAAGAGAAAGGAATGACAGTTGGAGGAAGGGATTGTTATTAATAGCTACGTCGGTTTAGGGTTGTTGGTGTGGGGGTTTGGTTTTGTAATGTTATTTTGTTTAGTAGTTTTTCAAATTTTCTTCTTCTTTTCATTTTTCTTCTTCGGGCCTTCCCTTCCACCTCGCCACGTCTTCCAGCCTATCAGCGCAAAGGCGAGTATTCCCATACTCCCGCCAAAGAGCAAAACCATCACGCCGATTACGCGTTTATCGCGCATGATCAATTTAGCTAGGTCTCGTAAAACTTCAAGTATTCCGCCGTCAACTACGCCCTTGCCGGCTTGGAGTCCGCACTGCGCGACGTCAGATTTAGAGTGCATGCAGGCTTCGAAGTCGAGGGCGAAAGCGTCCAGGCTTGCCTTCACGTCGTCGAGGCCTTTCTTTATCTCGTCGGGGAGTTCCTTTTCGTTCTCGATTTCACTGAGGCGCTCGGCGGAGTGTTTCATCTGGATGAACCAGGGGGGGGGGGGGATTACCTTTCCTCTGCACTCGGAGAGGCGGTTGGCGGTGGCGTTCCAACCCTGCTCTACGAGCCATAGCTTTCGGACTTGTGATAGGCCGAAATCGACTGTTCCCACTGTTCCGTAGTCGATCGAAATGAGGTCTAGCTTCTCGTTGTCGTCGGCCTTCATCATGGTCAGTGAATTGGCAGAGTCGGGGCCGAAGAGAAGGGTCTCGGCGAGCTGTGACGAGAACTCGAGCAGCGATGTTATGTTTCTACGAAGAGCGTTAGAACTGCGTACGGCGGAAGTTATATCGCTAGTATCGCATTTCTCACCTATTTTCGAGGGCCTTCAAGTCGGCGCCGCCATGTCGTAAAGATAGGGCGAGCATGCTCCCAGCGTTGCCTTGAAAGGCGTCATGAGGAAGGTTGCGAATGCAACCGCCGTCCACCAGGAGGAGACCGTCGTAAGAGACGGGCTGGAAGAAGAACGGAATGGCAGACGAAGCGTGAACCGCTTTGCTTATAGGCATATCGGGGTAAGACTCGGCGTCGAGCCAGAGCAAACGCTGGGTGGTCACGCACGTGGCGGTTACCCTCAGCCGCTTCCCGTTGAATTCGAGCAGTTGCTTGAACGTCGTGCCCTTGAGCTTGGTCTTCTTTTCAATGAGCCTGTCGATCTCCCTCTCCAACACTTCGCCCTTGAACCATCCGAATTTCTCAATCAGCCCCTTCAGGTCATCGAGGGGGTTGGTCACACTGAACATGTTGTTGCTATTTGATGTCGTAGCGCTATCCAGCAAGCTATTAAAGTCCATTGAGACGAGCTCCTCCATCAGCTCCCTGCCAGTGTAACCCGCCGCCAACAATGCGGCGGCTTGTGATCCGGCCGAAGAGCCAGAGAAGCCCTCTATGTGGTCGAGGAAGTCAATCTGTTCAAGGGCCATCGCCACGCCACCGTACGCAATTCCCTTCACCCCCCCGCCCTCGAGCGACATGTATCTATAGGGCAACTCAGCGCAGACAGCAGCTTTGGATCCTTTGTCATCTGCCTTGACGACGGTGAGAGTGTTGGCGGATAATAAGAACAGCAGGCAGCACGATAACACGTAAATGGGAGTCATCCTACCGTATCTTGATCCCCTGCGTGACCCTTCTGCTTGTCCACACTTTCACTTTTCAGGCCTCCTCTTCTTTGACCCTGTACTGAAACCTTGACAAATTGAATCCTGTGTTTTTCTAACCGTTGTACGAGCTTACCTGTTGGTTAATCGGGGGTGGAATCATTAGTCGGTGCTTCTAGCGACCAGCGGTTTCTTGCTTCGTAGCCACAGCAGGAGAGAGAGACCATCCTGCTTCGCACACAAGTTTCGTTCTGGTTTGGGATATATTTAATTTCCATATTTTTGACCTGATAAAACGGCCCACAGGGGAAGAAAACGATGGGGTCCGGTCAGACGAAGGTCGGAGAGGGTCTTCCAGGGCAGGATGCGCCCGATCCCAATAACCCCATTGGCCCTACTCACGACCTTGTTGTGCCCCTGGTCGACGACGACGACGCCCTCTCTGAGCAGAGCTCCCAGCCTGACGACGACGAATTCAAACTTGAAGAGGCGGACGACGACGTAGGGTCGCTTGGGGGCGGAGCCACTGTGGAGGACAGCCTCGAGGAGATGAGTATTGGGTCGCTCCCAAGTGTTCACACAGGCATGGCGGTGAGGGAGCAGAGGGGCAATGATGACGATATTGGGCCGGAAGTTTTGAGGTGAGAGGGGGGGAGGGGGCTGACGGCTTTGCATTTCAATGTTTTGTGTTTTCTAACGAGATAGTTCGAGCAGCCCAACGAACTCGGTCATAACCACCACCATACTGCCCAGTCCCATGAACAAGAATGGGGACGACGACAGTGACGGAGAATTGGATAGTAATAGCAAGCCGCTGGTGGAGCATCCGAGCAGCGGCTGGCTTGACCCGCAGACTGAGGTTCCCGTTTTGGTCCAGTCCGTTGTGAAGGAAAGCAGTGACGATGAATTCTATTCCTCAGAGCCTTTTGTGCCGCCCACAGTCAACATTGAAGTACCCCTTCCCGGAACGCAGGAGATGGATACAATTTACGACTACACAGACTCACCGACCAATAGTCCCACGTACAGGGCCGAGGAGAACAGCGTGAGGAGCATGAGGAGTATAAGAGCCGCGGTGGCGCTGGAAAACCTTAAGCTCGAGAACGAGGTAATGCAGCTGCAGAGGGAGCTCGAGTTGCTGAATAGCGTAGAGGCGCAGCAGCCATACATGGCCGGATATCACCAGCAGCAACAGCAGCATTACCAGTACCAGCACCAGCACCAGGCTGTTCAGCAGCGCCATCGAAACTACAACGAGAGTTATGGATATGATGGCGGCGGTAGCGGTGGCGGGGGTGGTGGTGGAGGGCAGCACGTTTACCAGTCACCTGAAATGTATCAGCCTCAGCAGCAGCACTTTCACCAGCAGCAACAGCAGCAGCAGCATCACTATCATCAACAACAGCGTGGGCACCATAAGAAAAAGCCAAGATCGAGGGACAAACCTAGGTCAAGAGACAAGCCCAGGTCGAGGGACAAACCAAGGTCGAGGGACGGACAAAAGAGCAAGGAGAAGAGGGGACGCAAGGAGAGAGAGAGGGAGAAAGAGAAGGAGAAGGAGAAGGAGAGGGAGAGGGAGAGACGGCGTGCCTCAACCTCGGACAGGGAGCAGGGTTCCAACTCGCAGGAGGAGAATGGAAGCCTTTTGATGAACGGTCGACCGCAGCAGCACAACAATAGTGGTGGCGGTGGCGGCGGCGGTGGCGGCGGCGGCGGTGGCGGCGGCGGCGGCGGTGGTGGCAACAATGCCGCCGTCGTGAAGAATCAGTACAGCTCTCCCGGCATGAGGAAGCAGCCAGTCCTCAAAGATGCTACCAAGAGACAGAGGAACGGTGGAGGAGGAGGAAGAGACAGAGATGTGAGCGGCAGCCCAACGAGGGACGGATTTGGAAGAAGGGACAGCAACAACGCGAGACGTGAGGACGATGACAACTTGAGCATCGGGGGCTCTTCCAAGGCCATCGCGGGAAACTCTTCGAGACGACGCAGGGGGCCGAGTGTCGAACGGAACACGAGCAACGACAACACTAGCAATGACGAGGAGAGTGGGGGGGGGCAGAAAAGAGGACGGCGTCTAGGCCGCCAAATGGGGGGCATGGCAGACAGAGAGAGGGGCGCGAGCATCACCGATGGCTCGGACGACGCCCTCAACGTGGGTGGCAAGGGAGGCAGGCGGGCCGGCAGGGGCAGCAGCATTGAGAGGGGGAGGGGGGGCAGCATCGAGAGGGGCAGGGGCAGCAGCCTCTCCGGCGACGAGGCCGTCAGGGGGCGCTCCGCGATTCGCGGCGGCGGCAAGAAGAGAGAACCTGGTTCGGGGTCGTCCTACAGCCGCTCTCCCAGCTTGGACAGGCTCGGCAAGGATCCAGATGGCGAAAGCGCCTTCAAGGCCAAGCTTGCCGAGCAGCAGGCGAGGCGCAGGAGCGAGCTTGACGAGAAGAGAAAGAACAGGAGAGAGACTAGCCTCGAATCACGCACGAAGAAGCCGGGGGGCGGCCACCCAGTGGGATCCGTCCCGTGGCTATTCCACAACCTGTTTGAAGTGGAGCTGGTGCTTCGCAACCCCATCGACTGTGAGGAGGACCTGCACTACACGCTGGGAGCGGCTGAGGCGGGCCTGCTCTTTATGGAAAAAATAGAGGAAAAGGCCAAGCAGTGCGGAGTCACCAAGGGAGCGCTGAGCAGATTCGTCCTGCCATTCGACACAGATACCGACGTGAAGGAGCAGGGGAACTTCAAGAAGAGCGGATGGAGCGTTGAGAACACCGAATTCGCTGGCAAGATCACAGACCGAGATTTGAACTACCTCGTCAAGGGGGCGAACAGCATGAGGAGGCTCGTTAGAGTCAAGGTGGCCGACAGCAACGATTTAGAGACGGCAGCATCAGCCCTTCAGCTCACGGTTGACTTTCTCAAGAGGATCGTCACCGAAGCCAAGGTGCGAGGAGTAGAGGACAACGTTTTCAACTACTACAAGGAGCTAAGGGACGGCAAGGACAAGGACTGGTTCGACGTTAACTACCCCATTAAGGAATAAATGTTTACTATTTAAATTGAAAAGAGATTTAGATCAGGTTGATGGAGGTTCTACCGAGCCATAATTGATGAGAATAAGTAGGTTTTGAGGTTCAACATTTCGCTGATCGAAAGTGCAGTGCTTTCACAAATTATGTCGCTTTGGAGCGCCCTAGAAGAAGAAACATTCGCCTTCAACATTTTTCGATCATTTCCCAGGGATAGTTATATCAAGACTAACGTATTTTTGTGGTCAATTTTGTTCGTATTATTCTTCTAAGAACCTCTCAACGAAGTTTTACTATTTTTAATTCTTCAATAAAAGCCCATTTTGGCCAATTTAGACAATCAATTTCAATGATAAAAAGTATTATCAACGATATAAGCTCCATATTTGCAATACTAAGGATATTTGGTTAGCTATGAGAACAAATTTAGGAAAAATTGGAGCTTATTTTGATCATCTTTTTGTAACGATTTCAAAGCATTTTTTTGTCTTTATGATCATCGAATTATTCCAATAAGAGCTCCTTAAACGAAGAATATGACCAAAACGTTCGAGAAATTGTTTGGAAAAGCGCCAAAATCGAAAAATTGCAAATTCACGTTTATCAAGCTTTTTATAGATATCTGTTATTCTCTTCGCCTTTTTTCTATTATCAATTGACCGAGTAACCTTCTACCAACAAATCACGCACTACCCCCCAAGTTATTGGCAACTGGGAAGTCACCTACCTCTCACCTCACCTCTTGCCCTTTAAGGCTTCTGCTCCCGCTTCGATAAGTGTTCTGAGACGTTACCCGGCCGGCGCCTGATTTATCAGAGTTAAGTGCAAACACCGTCGGTAACATACTATTTAAGTACTCAGTTGTAAATTTTAACCTACATCATCAAGAGGACAAAACAAAGACACAACAAAGAGGTCGTTCAACTCAGAAATCAGCACAGAACATTACGAGCTTCCGCTCCCTATTCCCAGTACCTAGTACCCAGAGGCGAAAAAATGTCCGAACCTCTTACTACCCCCCCCGCACCCTCTGCCTCTGCTCTGTTCACTCTGAGTATTCATGAGGAAGTTGGTGTGGTGCTCGCGTCTTTAACATCGCCACAAGGGCCCGGGAATGGGAACCCGGACAAGCTGCAGCAGGCTGTCCTGAAGGACGAGGGGAGTGCCTCCGCGCCGACCAGCAAAACCATCGTTCACTGGAGGTGAGTGACCGCATTGAGTGATCGCTGAGAAGACACCCCCTACTCACTTCTAAGTCGTCACAGCTTCGTCGAGCAGAGCAAGGAATACAACCTTCTCCTTCGCCTGAAGGAGAAGGAGAGGCAAGACGACGGGGAGACCAAAATTGCCATGGAGTCAATTGACGAGGAGAACCTCAACTCGACCTGCGGTCCAGTGCCAGCGCCCATCATCGCAAAAAATTTCCGGCTTCACGTCAAAGGAGGGACGATCACCTTACGGCCGCTCCCTTTTGGCCAAACTTCCTTCACTTTCACCGGGTTCGGGTTCGGGTTCGGGTTCGGGTTCGGGTTCGGGTTCGGGTTCGGGTTCGGGTTCGGGTTAGGGTTCGGGTTCGGGTTCGGGTTAGGGTTAGGGTTAGGGTTAGGGTTAGGGTTAGGGTTAGGGTTAGGGTTAGGGTTA
>BRXX01000274.1:0-24770 GCA_030267905.1 Triparma verrucosa
TTCTCCATCATCGTTAGGGTCATTAGTTGGTGTACAATCATCAGGGATCTCACAGCTGTCGCCGCTGTAGCCTTCGTCGCAATTTAGGCATTGACAAGAACCTGAACGGCCGGATATCGTACCGCCGTTAACGCAGTAGAAAGGGTTGGAGGTTCCGGTTGAGGTGGAGGAGGTGGTGGAGGTGCAGAGGTTGAGGGTGGGGGAGGAGGTGGGGGAGAAAGTGGGGGAGAGAGTCGTGGGAGAGGAAGTGGGGGAGGGGGTCGGCTTGGAGGTTGGGGAAGAGGTTGGGTGTGAGGTCGGGGAGGAGGTCGTGGGAGCGCTCGTTGTGGGCGACGAAGTGGGTGACGAAGTGGGCGAAGACGTGGGATCACTGGTCGTTGGAGCGCTCGTCGTGGGCGACGAAGTTGGAGACTCAGTGGGCGAAGACGTGGGATCACTGGTCGTCGGAGCGCTCGTAGTGGGAGCGCTCGTTGTGGGCGACGTAGTGGGATCGCTGGTCGTCGGCGCAGTTGTTGTCGGCTCGCTCGTGGTTGGAGAACCCGACGGACTCACCGTAGTGGGACTCGCGGTGGGATTCTTAGTCGGAGTCTCCGTAGTAGGACTTGCGGTGGAACTCACGGTGGGAATCTTAGTCGGAGTTTCTGTAGTAGGACTCGCGGTGGGACTCTTAGTAGGACTCTTAGTCAGAGTCTCCGTGGTAGGACTCGCGGTGGGACTCTTAGTCGGAGTCTCAGTCGGAAAGGCCGTTGTAGGACTATTCGTCGGACTCTCCGTCGGAGCATATTCACTAGCGCAATAATCGCACATAGTCTGACAACCTTCAAACCACTCCCTCGCCTCCTCCTCCGTACAACCGTTCCCCGCGATCGTCGTGAGGCAGGTTTCGATTCCACCTTGATAGCGTTCTGTGTCGCATATTAGGGTTGCGACTATGAAGCCTGAGTTAGTGCAGGATACTGTTGTTAGTGTATCATCTGCTTGGTTCGAGCATTGTGGACGGACGGAGGGGAGGAAGGGGAAGAGGAAGAGAAGTGATGAGAGGAGGGTGAACATTTGCCGCCGTTTAAATCGGCACAATTTTGCCTCAACTGTCCGCGCTTTTCGACTATTTAACGATAGCTATCGATAACGATCGTTCAGTGGCGCGTTTCTACCCGTGAGAGGAGCAAATCTTATCAAAAGCGAGCGTATTTCAACAAAAGTTAACAATTTATATCATTTTGCCTTTGGAAAGCTTTTCTCACTCACTTTCAGCCTACGAACGACGTCACGCTCTGATATCGTTACCGTACTTTACAGAAGCACTAATCGTAACCATCAACGACACACCACTGCGTTGATCATGAAATCAAGCAAATTCTGTCCTCAAGCCCCGCCTCCTGCGTGCTGGCCCCATTGCTGCTAAGGCTGCTCCCCCTATCGTTACTCCTGTCGCCGCTCCTGGATCTTTTGCCGCTCCGGCCGCTGCTGCCTCCGTGAAGAGCGTCGAGGAGGTTGACGACTCGGACAAGTGCATCATCTGCATGGACCGCGTCGTGAACGTTAAATTCAAGGGCTGCAGCCACTCGATGACCTGCCGCGAGGGAAATGAAGCACAGCTTGGGAAAGATCATGAAGAGACAAAGAAGTGTAGAATGAACTTAGCAATGTGCTTTGCTGCGGCAGGGGAGAAGTTGAAACTGAGAAAGATAATTGACAAGTATCCTCACATCATGATAGATCACCCAGCATTTAAGGATGACCTTTGAAGTACTAATGGGTCTACAAGGAAAGAAAAAAACACGCATCGAACAGGAATTAAATATTTTTTAATAGTGGTATAGTGGTTTGCTGTTTTATTAGAAAATATTGTTGAGTTTCTTTTTCGTGTCAGATGTCATCAGGCACACAGGGCGGAGGTAGGCGACTACCTTGGATGTTACATCGTCATCATTAATCTTATTCTCTACGTCTATGGTGGAGGGGACTAGCTTGGAGCATTTGTAGAAGACATTGCTACCAAACGTTTGAAGCGAGTCCGGGACCTTCATCTCTCTTAAACTTGTGCAACCTGCGAAGGCCCATGTACCTAACTCTCGAACGTGGGTGTGAAGGAGATCAACCTCTACTAGACTGGAGCAATAACCGAAGGAGTATTCACCAATATTAGTTAACGACTTTGGGAATGATATGTCTTTCAAACTTCTGCAGCGACCAAAGGAATAATCACCGATACTTGTAATGCCTTCAGGGATGTCTACAGCAACGAGAATGGAGGCGTCTACGCAGACATAATCCCCGACCTTCGTAATATTCAGAAGGAAGATTACCTTCGTCACTTGCTTCATCCTTTTTACCCTCGCATCAAAAAAAGCTTTAAACAAACTTATATCATTCCCTCCATGAACAATAATCTCGCCGAAAGGCTCATTTTCAAACTCAGTCAGCTTCTTCTCAACTACCGCGTGCCACTTTCTATCAAGCCAACGCATCGCAACTAAAGTATCAACCATAAGGAAACCAACGAATAGTCGCCTGAAATCGTCTGTATGCATGAAATCATCACCTCCGACAACGGCGGCAGACTCTTAAGAGTCGGGCTCTTTAGAACCTTCAGATAATTCTAAATCGTCATCTAAGCTCTCTAGTTCGTTCGTATCGGGTATCTCAATTGCATCTTCAGACGTCATTTTTGACATATTGCGTAATAATGAATGATAAAAGTCGCTTTTCACTTTTGCAGGACAATTCACACAAAATCCCCCCAAGCCATTCAGTAACATTATTCATTGGAAAGTTCGACTTTTTGTCATCAAAACACCAGTGAGAGTTCCATATACTACATATACAACACTTAGACTTAGATCTAGACAAATGTTGAGTCGTTCAATCCTTGTAAATGTCCTCCTTAAACGCCTTCCAGGCGGCCTTCCTTCTTCTACTCCTCGAGGACTCTCTTCCTCTTTCCGTCGTTCGTTCAGTAGCGCCTCAAATAACAGTCCAAAACAGACTGACCTCATCCTCCCCCTCGGTTTCCTCCTCGTCGGTGGCACAGCCCTATTCGCCGCCAACAACTTTGACAACATAATGGGCGTCGGCAAGCTCCCCCTAGTCTCCCCAACAGGCCTAAGCTCTCCCCAATCAACTATAACCCACCGTGTCTACCTCGACGTTCAAATAAACAACCAGCCACCTCAAAGAATAATCCTAGGACTGTACGGTGACTCCTGCCCTAAAACCGTACAGAACTACATAGCCCTCTGCACCACCGGAGTCGACGTACCCTCGACAGTAGATTCACCATTAAATACTTCACAAGGCTCTACACGTTCCTACAAGGACACCCCACTCCACCGTATAATCCCTTCCTTCATGTTACAAGGTGGTGACATAACCTCAGGAAACGGTTTCGGTGGTTATTCTGTGCATGGGAGTAAATTTGATGATGAGAATTTCGACTTTTATCATCATGGAGGGGGGGTTTTGAGTATGGCTAATGCGGGGAAGAATACTAATAGGTGAGAGGGAAGGCATAAGGAGCGTGTTAGGGGGGGGAGGAAGAAACACCTCCAAGCAGACCGATGTGGTTGAGAAAACATTCCTAACTCTTCCCCCCCGACGCTTTGTTCTCATTGCGTGTGTGTGTGTTTTGTTTCTCTTTCAGCTCTCAGTTCTTCGTCACCTTCGGCACCCAGAGCGGTCTGGACGGGAAGCACACCGTCTTCGGCGTCGTGGACGGAGAGGAGAGCTGGGAGGTTTGCAGGTTCATCGAGAGGTACGGGAGCGGGAGCGGGAAAGTTAAGGGGAAGATCGTTATTAAGGATTGCGGGGTTTTGGAAGGATAATGCTTCATTTCCTTATTTGGAATTTGTAGTAACCATTTTTATTATTTCTTCGTTTGACTTTTCTCCCAGTCGTGGAGCGAATCGATGTCGGACAAATATGCCGCCTCTTCTTCTGTTGATTCCCTGCCCAGCAGTTCGTTCCTGTGAGGGTACCTCCCGAACCTGCCGGAAGTTTTGAAGGTGATGGATTTAGTCAGCAAATTACTCGCTCGCCAGAGTCTCTCTGTGTCATCCTCACCTATCTATCACCGCCTTGTGATCCTCGCAGTGCTTCTTGAGCTGCAAATACATCATGTTTTCCAACCCGAACTTCTCCCCGACGTTCTCTACAACAACCACGTTGTTCTTGTGATCCTCAACATCCTCGCTATGCTGGAAAGCCGTGGTTAGGAACGTGTGGGCCGACAACGAAAGGCCCCTCCAAGACTCCGAAGAGAGGATCTGCCTGCACGCGGATAGAGAGGTTGAACCGTAGGCGAACGCCTCGTCAGTTCCCCGGAAGCAGTTGCGGCATATTTGATCGCAGAGGATGAGCTTCGCGAAGGTGCCGTCGAGGGTGTCCCACTCGCTCGGGAGGGGGGACTTCGCTGTTGGAGTAGCTGTTCCGACAGCCCGCACGGTTTCGATGAACTGAAGTGTCGACTGATCGACTTTCAACTTCTCTTCAGCGGACAAGGGGGAGAAATCGGGATTCAGGCCCCACCACAAGGGGAATAAACTGAACATGAATTGGGGGTCGTTCAGCTTCTCGTTGTTGTTCCATTCGCCTGGTCGTTTGACGGATTAGTGAGGGGGCGTCGCACGGAGGACGGAAACGGGCGGGGGAGGGCGGACCGTGGTTCCGCGGATAAGCGCCGCGAAGGTGTTCTGGGCCGTGAAAGGTATTGCCTTGGGAATGGTGATATCCACATTCACCGCACTTCACTTCAGTGCGAAGATATAGGTAGGGATTACTTACCTCCGAACCAGAACGAGAGCACATCAGCGGGGCTCTTCAGGCTTGATTGAGACGACGACATGGAAGATTGGAACCTTTTCAGTAGTCCTCGTCGAGCTACAAATTGCATTTATTAGGTTACTTCTCCCTGGCAGATGAGAGACTTACTCATTATATCCATTGTCAAAGGCTCGCCTGAAAAAAGCTAGACAGTGACTGACCTAACCTGCCCTGACAGATTTGGATAGAACGCCCTCAACCCCAATCACTTCGCAAACGCACTCCTCTAAATGTCCTCTCCGGCTGTAATATCCGTTCAGGATGTATCTGATCCGCCGGGGCCCTCACCCCTTCCCTTGGGCGTTCCTCCGGGGGACACTGTTGATGAGGGGTACATCGATCATCAGTACTCCCCCCCATCAGACGTTTCAGATGTCGAAGAAACGGAACCTCCAACTATTTTGGACAATCCCCTCACTGCCGACACAAGGCCGCCGGAACCCGAGCCTGAGGAGACCAAGGAAGACACAATAACAGCCTCTACAGCACCAACTCACGTCACTGAGTGCGCGACTTTGCACTCTGTTCTGATGGCGTGCATCACAAGCGGTTTCACCGCTCTGTATGCTTACTTTGCTCGCACTGGAGACGAGAAAGTTAACAAGTTCTGGACTACGATCATTCTACCAATATCTGCGACGGCAATGGCAATTTCTTTTGCTCTCAAACCGAGACGAGAAGACCGGGCATATCAGCTATTCCTCGTGCTTCAGTACGTGCTGTTTACGTTCGTTTCGGAATTCCTCCTCGTGGTCGGCGATGACTTTGCCATGAGTCAGATCATAGTGTCAAGCGTACGATCTTTCTGCTGGCTGGCTCTCCTTAAACTCGGGCTGAAGTCCCGGTCTCACATAGCAAAGCTATCCGACGAAGATCTCACCAAATTCCTCACCAACGATGTTATCTTTGGAGGGATGCTCGTGGGTTTGGGACAGTCCGCATTTCTAATGTTTGCTAGCATCCAGTGCGACGGAAACACAGACGACTGGAGAAAGTGCAGTAGAACTCTTTATAGTCAATTAGGTTTGAGTGGCATGGTCACACTGTTCACCCTCATCAAGCTCGCCAGCGGTGTGGTGCCGAAACGAATCCTCGAAAGGCACGTAATTTCTCCGAAGAAGGTCTTGGCCATGGATTTGAATACCGATGAAGCCGTCCAGGCCTTTGGGCTCTTGGCTGCCGCTGGGTGTGCGCTTTATCCTCTAGGAAATTACGGAGCTGAAGGAAATTTCGGCGACGATGTCGAGAAATACGCCGCGGTCATAGTGCCGAGTATTGGAACCTTCTGTCTTCTTTTGACGACGGTCTGGAAAGTCGCCGTCATTAGGGGAGAGATGAGGCGCAAAGCGGAGGAGACAGTACAACCGCAACAGGACGTGTCTTCCTCAGATAGCACGTTGGTGGTCACTTTGGTGGAGGCCTCCTCATTCTGGTTTTATATTGGAGTTTTGATGACCACATATTTTTCTGTCGTAAATGTTGCTATGGTAATAAAGCTGGATAAATATTACGAAACGCTGTCTAGAGGTTCGCTACCGATTGTATTGATTCCGTTCATAGGAGGCTCTGCATGTCAGCCGAGGAGGACCAGTCCCAAGGATTTGTGGATGTTGCGCCTACATTTCGCAAGTTTTTTTTACGTGAGTTTGGTTTGTATTGGTATTTATCACGGTACAATAGAAAAAAATCAGGGAACAAAAAAATTCATCGCTGGAATTTGCTTGTTCATGGGGGTAAAAGCCACAGCTATGTTTCACTTCGCACTAAAGATCCGAGGATCAGTTTTAGGTGGACTACCAGACAAAGATCTCGAAATGTTCTTGGTCGACACGCTCTTCAAGGGCGGGTTGCAGACCCTATTTTCCGTCCTTTTCCTAACCTTCAGGACGACGAAGTGCATCTTCGAAAAAGGGAGCGTGGCAGAATGTTCCAGCACGTCTTGGTGCTCTGCGACGATCTCAGTCTACCTCCTAGCTTGGTGGGTCACGAAGTTTGTCCAGGGAAGCGTCAGGAGGGAGTGGAGAAATATATTGTTCTTGTCGATTGAGAAGATTGCAAGGGTGAAGGATATCTCACTTCAACGCGGGGTGGCAGGGGTTTTGACCGCGGCGACCGGTGTCTGCGGAATTTTCCTCTTCTCCATGATGAGCGCCGATGATATGGATGAGACGACCGTCACTGTTATTGGACTTACTGGAGCCGCAGCAAGTTTTGGAGTTATCATTTCCGAGGCGTATTCTAGCTATGAGACAATGCGAAGAATCGAACAATCCGAAGGTGGTCAAATAGATGAGCGGGCGGTAGAAATTGAGGAACCAGTCGAGGAGGTGAGTGTAGTGGAGTTCAACGATGTGAAAAGGGTACTAGAATTCTAACACGTCTTTGATATTTATCCGGCCCAGTGCTCTTGGTTTTTTGTCGGAGTTACCTTCCTTTTTACGTCAATATTCTCAGGGCTATATATTTGCTACGGCGTGATGCTGGAGGAAAAGTATTGGTTAATGGCTAAGTTATTACTACCCATCGTCGGACTTTCATTTGTGATGGCAATGTTGTACAAGCCCAAGAGAACGGATGCCGGCTACTTGCGCTTCCTCTACTTTCACTTCTTCACATTTGCCGTTATCGGAGAAGTTGCTGTTGCAGCTGGTGAATTCCGAATGGGTTTGATATTTAAGGGGTGGTTCACCATTTTAAGGATCCCTCTTTGGTGCTTAGGGTTCTTTCAAGGATTGAAACTCCGTGAATCAGCGGCGAAGCTTTCACCTCAAGAGCTGTCCAACTTCTTGTGTCAGACAATCTTGGTGAAGGGCACGGCGGCCATGGGACCGATACTCTTCTTCTCATTCGAGTCACTTTCGTGCTTCATCAGTCAAAACTCTCTTAGCAACGGTCAGTGCGGCAATACTTCAAATGCAGCGATGCTTTTGTCCGCGAACCTCGTAATATTATACATATTGTCGATATCCAGCAAGTCAGTGCCGAAGAGCGTTCAAAGAGAAACGGCTTGGGAACTTTCATCAATCGCTTCGCTGAAGGGTTTGAAGTGGTGGCAGCAGATACAAGGAGGACTCATGACAATCACCGGGATAGCTTCCATGTATCTCCTGGGCAATCTAGGAGTAGAAGGAAACGAGAATAGCATGGTGAAGGTCGTCGGGGCTTTAGGTGGAGCGAGCATAGGTATCGCTGCTATCATTAACATGGCAATGCTAGTCCGAACCAGAAACGAGCAACAACGTAACATAACCGTTGAGCTACCAACAAAAGAAAGATCAGTCCGGGCAATATCCTCAGGACAGGTCGAAGAAGGAATGTTTATGGGCGCCTTCGTGTAAATTACTCCACCATCTCCTATTGTTTTAATAAAATAAAAAAACTCTCTGTTATTTTCTCATTCCTCCCCTTCTTCAAGCATCAAAAGTTCCCCCGCGATTTCCCCCGCCTTCTCCTCCCCAAACAAATACTCCCCAACAGTCAACCCGAACATCATAGCCGTCGCCGGCCCTTTACTCGTAATCAAATTATTCTTAGGACAGTAAACTACGTCGTCGGATGATAGTATCCCGCCGTTCTTTTCGATTAATTCATTGAAGGAGGGAGACGGGTAACCCGTGCAGGGAGAACCGTTTAGGAGGTTTAAAGGGGAGAGAACTTTTGAAGGTGCGGCGCATATTGCGGCTTTGATTAAATTTAAAAACGGTCGACCACGTGCCGTTAGAAAAAACATAATGGGTAGTTTGAACAAAAGTCGGGGTTCCATGTTTTGTTTGTTTTATTTGTCACCTTCTCTCTCTCTCACCTATTAAACCTTTCTGTTCATGATGTTCCAACAATAATGCTTTCAAAGTCTCACAATCCGCTAAATGATTAACCCCAGGAACTCCCCCAGGCAGGACAATAGCGGAGTACGTAGATGCAGGGAAAGGCAAGGAAGTTATGAGACAGTCGGCCTCGATATTTAGGCCGCGGGACATTTTCACTGTCTTTGAGGTAACGGAGGCGACGGTTACTGAACGATTGAAACGCCATGACGTTAGAATTTTGGAAGGATGAGCGTTACGAGCAGCTACGAGACATTGTCGTCGCTGAAGGCTCGTCGTAGTTTTGGCGTTTGTTCCTCGTTGTTTTGGTTTCGTTCTGAGCAGCGTCTCACCTTCTGCACCGAAACGGGTTAAGACGTCGGTTATACATGTGGTTTCGATTTCTTCAGAGCCGGAGGCGATGGGGACGAGGATACGATGGATAGTAGGGAGGGATTTTGTTGAGAAGCCGCGGATTGAAAGTGGAAGTAATAACATTATGTGAAGGAAGTTGATCGAGAGGCTGAAGTGCAGGATCCTCATACGGTATGAACGTGGAAGATGAGATAGGTGGGTGGATGAGATGGATGAGGTTTTTTGGAACTTTTGTTTTAGGGTGAAAAAGACATAGATGAAAACGGACAACAAACCTTCAACCGAATTTGTAACCTGTGCTGGTGACTACTACTATACTTTACACATCCCCTGAAATTGTTATTGACTATAGCGGTCTTCAATCAAAGTTTTTTCTAAGCCTTTTATCCATCACTCGTTGACTTGAGCGACATCGATCTATCATAAGTCAGTAGAACAAAGAGGTTAACCCGAGCAGCAGAGGCTGAGTAGTAGAGGCTGAGGTGGAGAAGGTGAGATAGAGCCGCTAAAGGACGGATAAACGTCTACTTTACGAAGATGAAAGCGAGCAGAGGAGACTCCTTAGAGTAACGAAACCCTCGCAGTCAGAGGAGCGAAGCAAAGAGCTGTACAGACGAATGGTACAGACGAATGGTTCAACGCAGTCTCTCCTCGACACGGTACTCGCTATCGCTCGGGCTCCTCGCTTCGCTCCGCCTCGCTTCGCTGCGCCTCGCTCCGCTCCTCCCTCTTACTCGCTAACGTTCTTCGGTCCTAACTCGCTTCGCTCGTCGCCCAGCTCGTCACAATGCGTCTAGTATCATCAGTTACTGTCCTTCACACTGTCCTTCACACTGTCCTTCACTTCCTGCTGCTCTGCTCTCGCTGTACATCGTTCAGTCCTAGCTCATCAATTCACATAATTCCCTCCTTCCTCTCTCCTCAAACCTGCGCCTCCTTAATAACCTCCTGCCTCCAAAAGACCTCCTTCTCAACAACGTCCGAAAACCACGTCAACTTCCAAACCCCAGACATATCCCTCTTAGAACACCCTGACATCATGTCTGAATTCGAAGGTTCAATATGGCCTAACGTCTACACAGAAATAAAAACCCTCTACTCAATCCCCTCAATAGAAGACTCCAACCAACCGTCCGGCATATCCGGTTTCACCGAATTCGGCATCTCCCCCTACTCTTCCGCTTCAGGCCTCCTCTCCTTCCTCGATCTCTTCGTCGTAAAGTACGATTCAAATTTTAAATCACTGTCGATGCACAGAGACGGTTCGTTAATATCCTTCACGATACCTTTAAGTGACGGTCACGAAGGCGGCGGTACGGTGTTCGAGTGTTTGGAAGATAAGGGGAGGGTTGAAGTACACGGTGAAGGAGAGTGGGGGGGGGTGGATGGGAATAAGGTGAAGGGGAAGGTGGGAAGTTTGATTGTTCATTCGGGGAAGATGAGGCATGGAGGGGGGGAGGTTACTAGGGGGGAGAGGTATGTTTTGGTTGGGTTTGTTGATGTTGAGTGTGAAGCGAAAGGCCTTTTTGAGGCTTGTAAGGAGGTGAGAATAAAATGTGAATGGGGAGCATTTCCTTTGGCTTATTCTAACTCGTGCTTCGCTCGTCAGTGGGGAAGGTGGGACGTGTTGGATAAAAGATTAAAGGAATTGGAAGCTAAATCTTCAGGGCGAAAAGTCAGCAAATCCAGGAGATGGGGATACAACAGACAGGGGGGAATGGGAGGAATAGACTTCACGTATGACCCGGAGGTTGTCAAGAGGTCCTTGAGGGAGAGGCTGAAGGGGGCGGAGAAGGGGAGGAGAGAAACGGAGATAATGTTTCTAGAGGAGAATAATGGAGGACTCACGGGTTTCGGCAATAAATTCAACAGCAGCTAGAGAAGAAAGGAATGATTTCCGAGGGAAATTTTTATTTTCTATTTTTAATTTGGGAGGCGGCTCGATTTTCATCACAGCGCCGTGTGCACATAACCCTTATGAATCAAATTCTGGTTGACCTCTGCCTCGAATTTAAGCGTAAAAAAGAAAACAAGATTTTTTTTCGATGTCATAACAGAGTTCAAATTATATTTTCAAAATCTTCGGCCATTGTGTCTCGTTTTGTTCAAAATTGCTTAACCCCCACTTCCCACTCCCCACTCCCCACCCCCCAAACCCCACCCCCCAAACCCCACCCCAACCCACTCAACGTACAAACGCTCTTCCCAAACCTGCAAGACTTTACTTGCAGCGGGTGTCGTTCTCCTGCATCCACTTGTCATTGTAAATTTTACTCATGTACTTGATACCGTGGTCGCACAAAATTGTTGTGATGGTGTAGCCCCCCTCTTGGGGGCCCAGGTCGGCGCACTTCTCCGCGATCACGCGGGCGGCGCATATATTCAGGCCGGAGGATCCCCCGCACATGACCCCGGTCTTAGCCAGGGCGCGGCACTCGTCGAAGGCGTCGAAGTCGTTCACGGGGACGCAAGCGTCCACGGTCTCAAGGGCGCCGACACCGGATCTCATGATGGCTGTCAGGGAGCCCTTGCCGGCGCCCTCGAGCTGGACGCCGCCGTTAGCGGCGGTGCTCTCTTTCACCTTCTGCAGCCTCTCCTCTCCGCAGTCGGGTAAGCTTATTTCTCTGTCCATTTCCCACAGCCCCATCAAATTCGACTTCTCAGGGTCGCTCAGCACGATCTCGCAGTTCGCCCTTTTCGACTTCAGGTACCTTCCGACTCCCATGATGGTCCCGCCGGTGCTCCCCGCCATGACGAAGTGGGTAATCTTGCCCCCCGTCTGCTCCCAGATCTCCCTCCCGGTGCTCTCCAAATGCGCCGCCATGTTATCGAGGTTGTCATACTGATTCACCTTGAAGTACTTTTCGGGGTACTTCTCACACAGGACGTGCTCCTGCTGCATGTAGCAGTGCACGCCGTGAAGGCAGTCGACCTCCTCCTGCAAGTCCTCGGACATCCAGAGCGTTGCGCCGTTCGCCTTGATGTGGTCTCTCTGCGAGGTTGGGTAGGAGGGAAGGTTAGTAATGTTGTGGTATTTGAGTATTTAATGTATTAGTACAGTTCTCACCTTTTCCTGACTACACTTCTTGTTGGTTATCACTATCACCTCGTATCCAAGGAGGGTGCCGACAAGGGCGAGGGAGCAGCCGGTGTTTCCGGACGATGCCGCAAGGATGGTCTTCTTCTTGCCATCGGAATTCAGCAGGTCCCCGCGGGACTGTGCGAGCAACAGCATTGACTTCGCAATTCTGTCCTTATGCGACATGCCTGGGTTCATGAACTCAGCCTTTCCCAAGAGCTGAATCGGGTTGTGCGGATTCAGCATGTTATATTCCTGGACGTGAAGTTGCGATGCGAAGTTGCGAGTCACATGACGGCAGGTGTTTACAAGTTAGAATGGATAATTATAACGTTAAAAGCTCGCCGCTCCGCTCATCGCAGTTCCTCACCTTGGCTTTTGGGCCGAGCCTGCTGTTGAGATTCAGAAGGCGCGTGTAGAACTTGGGATGAGGGCTTGAAATCAGGTCCAGGACACTTTGATCTTGGGCCATTGGTTCAGGGAAGGTATGGGGGTCCTGCGGCTGCGGACGGTAGACCGGTTCACTTGTTTCGTAGGGAAATGCAGACATGTTTGCGTTGGTAAATGTTTTCGGGAATTAATATGTATCAGGGATGGTGTAAAATCCGAAGAGGAAATTCACATGTCCTGTCATGTGCCAATTAATGGCCTTGCAAAGTTTGGATTTGCGTCAGAAAATCGGAGAGAAATTAAGAATGTTCCGGAGTTGGGTTTCAGCACACAGCGTCGAAACACCATATCTTGCCCAAAATAATATTCAAACTGAACATTCCATCGTCGGAACAACCCTTTTTTGGTGATTGGCCCCGCCCTGCCAGCCTTGACTGCCTGAGCGCAGGCTTGAAAGCCCCCCCCATGGCCACCCCCATCTCTAGGAAATTGTGCGTCGATTGCATTCCCCCAATATTATACGCATCACTCCTAAAATACTACACCTTACCCCCCGAACTATCCCTGACCGCCAAGCCGTACGAGAGGCTCTTTTATTTTCCAAAACATTATTGAGCTCTCCCTTAACCGCCCCACTGCCCCACCTCCCAGCTAAAGATGCCGAAGCAAAATTTAGCCCTCGACCCGAAAGCCGAAGGTGAGTGTTATCGTTCTGCCACCGACCCTACGATCTGACCCAGCTAATAATCACCCCTCAATCACTCCTCCCCACTAAACCCTCACCATCCCCGCCCCCTCCCCCTCCCACTCCCCCAGCCATTCCCAACCCTGATGGCATTGACCCCAACACGCCCGGGTCCCGGCGACAGTCTTACATGGTGCGCTACCCCACTGGCCGGTGGCCGACGCAGGTCGACCAGTCCCCAGGAAATTCAGTCGCCACTGCCGACTCCATTCCAGAGTCTCCCAAGAAGGGGCCGACCATCCCTAGCAAGAGTCGAAAGAGCATGGTCACGCCCAAGAACGACGGCAAGGTCATGACACCCGTCGGCGGCAGCTTTTTGCCCGCGGATGGGAACGCCCCGAGCAGCACGAAGGCGGCGATGGATAAGATTAGTAAATTACAAGACGGAGACGCCCTTGAAACTCTCGTCTCCGACGACTCCTCTGATTCGGACGAGGAAGACTTCAAGCACATTCCCAAGAACCGCGACAACCGCTCAATGTCCCAGCACGCCATTCGCCTGCGCACGTTGATCAAGGAGGGACGGACGAGGCAGACAACGATAGAATTCGAAGAGCCGATTCCTGAGGAGGAGGTGAGAAACAACATGTTGGAGTGCTCCTCGCCGGCTGCAGCATCTAACCCATTCTCCACGCTCGCTGCTTCGCCCGTCGCAGGTCGACGACGGTCCTGGTGGGAAGAGGAGGGGCAGGGCCAGGTCCAACAGCAGGATGATCGATTTGAGCACTTTGAAAGTTATCACTGCCTCGGCTGCGGCGCCTCCTCCCGTCGTCGAAGAGCCGAAGAAGCAAGAGGAAATGCCCAAAATGCTCCAGCGGCGCAGCTCCGTCACTCTGAGCACGCCCATCTTTCACCACATCGAGACCGAGGAGGAGAAGAAGGCCGAGAAGGACAAGGAGCTGCAGGACAGGATAGAAAAGAGGGACTCTCAGAGGAAGCTCAGCGTCTTGCACAAGAGCGAAAGAGACATGGCGGCGGCCGACCCTACGTTCGAGGCTACGCACCGCCGCAGGCTCATGCAGCTGAAGCCGGGCGAATACGAGGAGGCGGAGCCGATCGCCGTCCCAGCTCCTCTTCATCTTAAGACGAAAAAGGCCATGGTGACAATGTTCCGTCGCCTGCCCAACCTCGATAGGCCCATCGACGAGGAAACTTACGAAGACTGCTGCGACAACGTGTACGAACTCCTCACGATCCAGAGGTCGGACGAGGGGTGGAAGTGCATGAAAATAATAGGCCAGTCCGTCTCCCCCTCTGGCCAGGTCACCAAGGAGGCCTGCGAGACGAGCAACGCCTGGGGCAGCAAGAAATGCAAGGTCTGCTTCGCGGAAAAACCGAGGCTGCGGCCGTTCTACAAGAAGCTCCAGAGGCTCAGCAAAGCCATGCAGGAGCGCAGGGCCAAGCTGGTGAAGCTCATCACCCAGGCTGACGCGGACCAAACTAGGTACGAGAAGGATCTTGAGCTCGCAGACTACAAGCTAGAAGCCGAGGGGAGGCGCAGGGAGGAGCTCGACAAGGAATATTACCTCTTCCTCGACAGGAGTGGGCAGTCGCAGATGCCGATGGCGGCCGTGCTGGCCGATCACACCTGTCACGCGAGATTTGTGGAGTACCTCACCTGCATTAGAAACGGCGAAAGTGTGGGCGAGGACGACGACGAGCCGCTCATCATGTTTCACGATGAGGAGCCAGTGGAAAAGAAGGAGGAGGTTGTCTTGAGCAGCGACGACGAGTCCGACACGGAGGAGGAACGTGTGGAGAAACTGCTCGCCCGCCAAGACGCTGGGCTACAACTTTACCACCAGTTCAGGCTAATATCAGCGTTTGAAAAGAAGTTTGCCGACAAGGAGGAGGTGAGCGAACGGGATTCGCGGCTAATTTTACCACCACCGCTACTATTCTAACTCGTCGCTTCGCTCCTCGTCCTTCGCAGCCGGGGAAGAAGGGCGTCAACGAAGTGCGAGAGCGGGCGATGGCCCTGAGGAAACAGAAAACCGCTCACGAAAACCCCCACCTCCACGACGAAGAGGACGACGAATCGTCTAAGAAAATTATCAAGCTTGTCCCCGCCGAGGATGCTAGGAAGCTCCTCCTGCAGCTGCAGGGCAAGGACGAAATCGACATGACGGAGGTCTTGCACCAACGGCCCAGCACTGCCGCCGCAGCCGCCGACAGGAACGCAAGGAACCCGAACGCACCCGGCTCCGCCGCCAAGACTGACCACTTCGTTGTTGTCTCCGAGCAGACTTTCCATGAGATCGAAGTTCAGTTTCACATGCACGACGATGAAGTGGTGGCCAACACGTTCCAGCAGGCCAAAAACGAAATCATCAAGGCGCTGGCGAGCAAGTTGTTCAAAGGCTTCAAGGAGTCGCGTTTCTGGGTGCCCCTTCTGGAGCACATGAAGGCCGACAGGATGAACTTCGAAGGCATGGGGGAGCTCGACTGGGGCAAGACGGGCATGGAATTCGAGGTTGACGAGCACGGGCAGCACCACGCCTTCAACCACGCCGACGACGTCATGGACACAGACCTGATCCAAGAGGGGGTCTGGCAGCGAGTCAAGGTCAAGACGCTTTATCCGATTCTCAAGAAGTATGAGTACTGGAACAACATCCTGCTCAAGGAACTGCGAGGAGAGCTCAGCGTGCTGGTTCAGTGCGTGTACCAGCTCGCGGCTCCCCACGTCCAGAGAATGGTCCGTTCGCACTTTGCTCGCAAGCGCTACCCCAACATGAAGCTCATGATCGTCGGGCTAGCTCGCTACGCCGCCTGCGTCGAGATCCAGAGGATAGGGCGCGGCTACTTCAACAAGCGGGAGACGAGAAAGAAGCTGGTGGTAATGTTCGAGGGTAGCGCCATTTGCATCCAGAAGTACGCCCGTCGTAAGCTCGCCTACTTACGGGCCCATGGGAAGCGCGACGTCCTCAGGGTGCAGTACGAGCACCTGATGGCCCTGAAGATCCAGAACTTGTTCAGGGCCAGGTTGGCCAGGAAGCAGATGGCCAAGAAGCGCGCCGAGCTTCTGCTGAAGCGCAAGGGTGCCACCACCGAGTGGGGCACCATCACGATTCAGAGGTATGCCAGGGGGTACCTGGCGAAGAAGGTCGTCGTTCAGAGGAAGATTGAGCTCAAGCTGCACGACCGCCTGCTCCGCCTCGCCGACCGCTACATGGCCAAGGGAGACCTGTGGTCATTTTTGAAGTCCGTCGACGACGATTACAAGAGGTACGAGAACACGATCGACGATATTCTGGAGAGGGAGGACACCATGGCGACGACCTTCGTGTCCAAGGTCCTGGACAAGCGCGAGGCCGAGAACGAGGCTGCCTGGTCCCGCTACGAGGCCGTTGTGGAGGAGCACGAGGTGAAGAACGAGAAGGATCCCAAGCTATACGCACAGAAGAGGGCCGAGCTGAAGAAGAAAAACAAACAAGTCGTCGCTGCCGTTGTGCGCGACGACGCGCGGGATTCAAAAGGCCTCGCGGACGTTGTTCCTCCAGGATCCGCTCTTGCAGGTGTGCCAGGAGTGGCGCTCAGGCGAGCCGTGACGGCCAGCAGCGAGGCGCTCGCCGTGAGGCTCAGCGAAACCGGGATCCACGTCAACGCCGAGTTTGGGTTGTATGGCGTCGACCCGAAGACTCCGGAGCTCAGGAAGAAGGCCCTTGGCGTGGACCGGCACAGGGGTGCCGAGGACGATATTTATGGACGTGACGAGGATGGAGCGGAGAGATCTGACAGCAGGTCGTCGAGAGGCGCCAGCCGGGGGAGATCGCTGTCCAGAGGAGGCAGTAGCAGGAGCTTGAGCAGGAGCAGAAGTAGGAGCAGGAGCAGAAGCAGGAGCAGGAGCAGGAGCAGGGCGGGCAGCAGCAGGAAGTCGACGTCGCGCCGTGGCTCCTCCCTCGACTCCCAGGGATCCAGCGGCAGCTACCACAGCGCTAGCCTCGACGACATGAACTCCATCGGCGGGGACTCGTTGTCCTCCGGGGGTAGTCAGGAGCGCCTGCGTTCAGCCCCCGGGAGGAAGGCCAGCGTCACCTGGGCCGATGGGTCACAACAGAGTCACACCGCCGCCAGCACCGGCGGAAGGGATAGAGACAGGGAGAGAGGGCGAACGCTCAGCAGGCAGAGCAGTCTCAGCGGCAGAGTCCTCGCCGGCGGTTCTGGTGGTGGCGGTATAACTGGCGTCGAGCAGGGCTACACGAGGTCGTTCTCGCCCATTCACCTCCCACCGCCAATCTCCCAGAACCAAATCGAGCTGTTTGAAAGGGGCGACAATTATAGCGGAATCACTAACCAGCCGGCGCCGAGAGTCAGGACGGCCTCCAGCATGAGCAGGAAGCAGGAATCCTTGATGGACTCGGACAAGGGGTGGGAGGTGGAGTGGTCGAGGGAAATGGAGAGCAGGGGAATATCCGAGAAGATTAGCACCAAGTTTCCCGGCGACAGCTTGCTGCGGGACTTGCCCCTGGGGTTGGAGGACACCTGCGAACGTCTCCTACGTGCAGCAGCATTGAGGAGGTGAGGAGGGCGTCGTGTTTTCTCTCGCTGCAGTATCGGTATCAGTATCAGTATCAGTATCAGTATCTAACACAATATTCACGCTCGTCGCAGCTTCGTCCCCACCATGATGACCGCCACCGTTGTGAGCGTTTTCGAAGCTTTTGAGAACTACTGCAGCCTTCCGCCGAGCCTCGCCAAGGTCCGTTACGAGCAGGAGGCGTGGGCTAGGTGCCACAAGTACATCGAACAGACTCGTCAGATGGGATTTTACAGCATCAAGCAGCTCATGCCCCTGAGCAGGATGATCACTCTTTTCAACAAGCTTGAACCTCCGATGCCTCCAGATCTGCTGGCCTGCAGCAAGGCCATAGTTTTGGCCTTGAGGCAGAAGAGCAAGATCAAGATTCTTGGCGGGTCTCTTCTTAAGACCCAGTACAAGGATCTGAAGGAGGGCAAGGCATCCATCGGCCAAAGGCTGAAGAATTTTGATCCGGAGGAGGAGGTGAATGGGGTTGAGGTTGAGGTTGAGGCTGAGGTTGAGGTGGGCGAGGAGAAGAAGGAGGAGCCCGTTGTTGCGGTGCTGCTGCAGCAAGGGTCAGTGGAGCAAGACGAGAGGAGCAGAGACGAGAGCAGAAGGAGCAACGCACGGTCGTTGAAGTCGGCCCAGTCAGAAGGAGGGGAGGGAGGGGACTACGAGGTCGAGGTTGAAAAGCCCTTCCCGCCCGATTTCAAGGACGTTGACTACCAGGAATACACGCCTGCCCCCTCAACGCCGAGAATCCTGGAGGAACAGCTGCTTGACAACGTTGAAATTTGGGGCAGCATCGAAGACCCGATCGACAACTTTCTCACCCAGGCTGCCTTTTACGTCGTGCCGCACATCCCTGGTTACGACGCCAGCAAGGGCTTCAGACCGGACGGAGACGACGGTGCGAGTTTGGCCTCTTCGACGACTTCCGTCGAGGAGGCACTGAAGTACACCGGCCCCGGCTCAAAAATGGGGCCCACTGCCTTCACTAAGTTCTGCGAGGAGCTTGTGGAGAAGAACAAGGAGAACCCAGCCCTGGCCAACCACATCATGCGCCGTCGAACCCAGGCGGCCATGATCGCGTCTAGCAAGTTCACGGTGAGGTTCAAGGAGGCCGGCATTGTCAAGGTCAGGGATCTCATGAGGGTCATATTCGAGGAGTGGGGCGTGCCCCCGCCCTTTGCGAACAAGGCCTACGGCATGCTGAGCACTTTGATCGCGAACAACAACGCGCTCGAGGCCGGAGGCATGTACGCTCACATTAACGCTGTGGCGGACAAGGGCTATGGCTTGTACGGCGGCGGCAGCGGCGGGGAAGCGTCTTTGAAGAGCGATTTGTCCTCGTCCGTGGGAGGGGCCGGCGGGAAGGGCGAGGAGGACGTGTTGACTCGAGAACCGTTTGACCCTCGCTTCCAGAGATCCGCCCTGGATCCCATTGGCAGGCCGGCAAGGCTCGGAGCGCTGATGCCCATCATTCACCCCCCTGGTGCCAAGGGCAAGAAGCAATCGGACTACGACAAAATGTGGGAGGAGGAGGAGAGGGGCAAGACCTGGGAGGAGAAGCAGGCAGAGGAGGACCTCGCGGACCTGCCCGGAGGTGTCTGGAGCCAAGAGGCCCAGTTCGACCCGGAGAAGGCGAGGGAGGAGCAAAGTCTCGGGGTTGGCAAGCAGGCGAGGGACCCGGTCACTGCCACGGGCTACGCGAGCAGAAGGAGTGTGTCCGATGTTTACAAGGGAGGAGAGGAGGAAGGCGGCTTGGAGGGTGGAGGTGGAAGTGCAGGTGGGGTTGGAGGTGGAGGCGGTGGGGAGACGAAGGATGACGCTACCGTTGACAGCTTCGGGCCGATTCCGGGACAGAAGGGCAAATACCAGGGCGTGGGAAGCATCACACTCGCGGACGACCAAGAAGTCGTCGGAGCGGGCGAAGAGGGTATGAGCGCTCCTCAGATCCAGCAGGAGAACTCGTACTACGAGATGCCCGAGACCGTCAATAACCTAGGCTTCAACGGCCTCTTCAGCAAGAAGCACCGCGTCATCAAGACCGCTGAGAATATCCCCAAGAAGGCCGAGAAGATTAGTGTCGGTAAGAAGAAGGGAAGGAAGGCCGCCGGTGGGCTTGACAAGAGCATCAGAGGCTTCGGCAGCAAGAACATGCTGAACGACGAGGAAAAGCTCAACAACAGGAGGGCAGACGACAAGCACTACAGGAGCTGGGTCATTCCCTACACGGACAAGCTACTGGACAAGTCGCAAGCGAGGTTCGGAGAGTACTACAGGTACAGGAAGGAACAGCAAATCTTCAAGGATCCGCCGCCTAGGGAGATGGAGGTCATCACCACGGAGAAGATGAACGAGAAGCAGAGCCTTGAAGTGTTCGTGTCAGGCTTGCCGGGGGGCATCGCGAGGGAGCTGGCGGTGCTGAAGGTCCGGGCCAAGGAGGTCGCCGAGAGGATGGCCTTGAAGGGGTTGGAGGAGGCGACGACAGCACCAGTGTTGGCACCGGTGTTGAGCGCCGAGGAAGAAAAGAGGAAGAAGGAGGAGGAGAGAGATTTGCAGGCCGTGGAGGACGAGCTGAGCAAGATGCTGCCAGCGAGGACGATAAAGGCGCTGATGATCGAGCCGAGGCCCAAATTGGAAGTGGAGGGGAAGCCCAAGGTGGAGGACTACTACGGGAAGGCTCCCGACCCCGACAGGTTCCTGAAGGAGACGCAGGAGAAGCTAGACTTGAAGCTCGGCGGCCTGGACGACGAGTACGAGGAGGCTGTTCGACAGCAGAGGAAGGTCGCCTTCGAGAGGAAGAAGAAGATGGCGGTGAGGAAGGAGAAGGACAGGCTCAAGAAGGAGAAGAAGCAGAAGAAGGCCGAGGAGAAGCTTGCGGAAGAGGTCAGATTGAGAGCGAAGGAGATGAAGGATTTGGAGGACAAAGGAGAGAAGGAGGCCGAATTCATCATGGTCGCCAGCGCCAATTTCATGCGCAAGCCGACTCCCGGGAGCAGGGAGGGGAGGCCCATCAGCAGGGAGGGGGGTGCGGGGAGGAGGGAAACGTCCAAGAGCAGGAGCAGGAGCAGGAGTAGGAGTCCTAGCAGGAGCCCAAGTCCGGGCAGAAAGCAGAGGACAGCGAGGGAAGAAAGGGTTGTTAAGCACGCAGCCGGTGTGCTTGATAGGGCCATTTAGGACATATATGTTATGATATGATGATATTGTGCCAATTAATTAATTAATAGATGTTGTAATCTTAGTTGTACGAAGTGTTCGGTTCACTCTTTTTTCTCCTCGTCACCGCCCTCTCCAGCACTTGCCTTCGCCTCTCGTTCGGCCTTCGTCTCCCAGACAAAGAGACCCGTCTTCTGCTCCCAACTCAGGCCGTTCTCGTTCCTAGCAGTCACCTTACCCTCCGTCAGCTCCGCGACTTCATTTATCGCTTCCTTCGTCTGCTGGATCTTGATCTTCTCCTCGTAGCTCAACCTAGGCCGGAAGTTCAGCGTGTCATTTCGGCCCATCGTATTTGTCATCGCAGCGGGGTTGAAACCCATGCTCGTGTCCCTCTCAGCAGCGTGCCTCTTGGCCTCTCCGGGCGGGGGGACGCTGCGAGCGAGGAGTGGGGGGGGGGGGTAAGAGTTAGAATAATGTCGCAGTGATGATAAAATAAATAAAATACAGACGAAATTGACGCACCTGCGCACCGCTCCGCCCGTGCCGATCCGACCACCGACCCTGCTGAAGCTGGAGTTAAACTCCTTGTAGAAGCCAGGAGAGTACTCCACGGCCGCGTAGAGCTTGTCCCCCGGGTTCGCCACCGGAATATTATTTCGCTGCTGGCGGATGCCGTCCAAGCACTTCTTCTTCACTCCGAACGACACGTCCAGGGTCACCTCAGTCGAGATAAAATCTCGGGCCAGCTGGCCGCTCTCCCTCCTAACTAACACCTTGCGGTTGAGGGCCTTTTCGATGGAGTGCTCGGGAACGTCATAGCCGCTTCTGGCCTGATCCTTGGGAAGGTGGCGCTGCTGCGCTCGAGGGGGCTTGTGAGGGACAGGAATTTCAAGGCGTTTGAGACCGCCCGTTTTCTCTTCGCCGGACGGGTTGGGGTGCAGGATCCTCCGGCCGGGGATGTGCTTGTACGTTTCCGAGTGGTGGGGGGCGTAGTGCTGCTTGCCAGCATCGCCGAAGAATAAGGCCTTGGAAGACATGGGAAGAGGAGTGCAGCCCGCGAAGCCGCCATTGGATTCGAGAGACTCAACCGAGCGGACGGGCTGGGGTACCTTTATGCGCTCTTGGAGCATCGGACGCCGGGCGCCGACCTCCGTATTGTTGTAAGGCATTTGTTGAAATAGGATTGGAAGCTGTTTGGGTTCGGGCTGTTAAACTTTTAGGGACTGAATGTGGGGGCTAGGGGGAGATTTTCGGGGTAGGGGTGGTTTGAAGAAGGGCACCTTGTCAGTATTTGGGCGTGGTGTGGAGTGAAACGGGGATTACGAGCGTGGATATTAATGATGATTTCTGCAAATGGCTGAAAAATCATGCATTTGTCCTGCTTTCCCCGTGTCCACCGAATAACTTGAGACAAGCAAATTTTAGCCTGTAGGTGTCCATTGAAAAATATGATGATTTTACCAAGCGGCGACGTAGAAGACGGAAGGGACGTAAACCAGGTGTCACCACAAGAAGTTCATGTTCAATCCGCCACAGGGGCGCCCGCGGGGGCCCCCATGCAATGGGCCAACCGCCATGGCCGCACTACAGGGGCACCCATGATAACGCCTCCGAACCGTTGTTCGAATGCTATGAAGTTTCTCAGCCCACTCCATGCATCTCTACCTTTGATCATCGCAGTTGCTGCCTTCTGTGTTCACAACGATTATTGGCGCATATTCAACATCATCGTGTTGGTCATATTTTGCTGCGCCTATGTTTTTAGCAGCAACACGCTTATAGGGGGCGCTTGGACCACATATATGTGTTCTGACGAGGAGCTTAAGACCCGCTTGAAAACTATGCAGGAGAGCAGGATGGAGGTTCAGATCCACGTCCAGTGCTCCCACACAGAAATCATTAAAGAATTGGTTACAGTTAGTGTCTCGGATGAAGACGGGGGGAGTCACAATGAACAGAGATGGGAGACTCGCGAAACAAACGTCATTACATACGAAGAGACGATCGACTTTGAGTACGGGGCTTGCGTTGACAGATCCCCCCACAGCGTCACGTACGAAGGTTTCAGTATGTGCGGGCTGGTGTTCAACGGGATTTATGAGTGGGGAGACCCTGATATCGCCTTACGGTACAAACTCGCGGTGCAGCAAGCACACGATGATAACGCGGCCCGCGACAAGGAGTTGTCTGTCGTTTCGACCTTCAAAATACCCCCCATGAGTCCCTGCTGCATCAAGCGCGGCACCAGTGGTTCATGTATTAGTGACTGGAATTGGTGGATGCTGGCCTTTTTCACAGGGCTGGTCGCTTATTACGATTGCTGGATTGGGAGCACGGCCGGGGTCGCGGACATGGACATCAGGAAGGTTCTCTGCACGAAAGAAACTGTGTCGGACAACCTTGACAACGAGACGTCCTCCCACCGTATCGCTGTCGCCAAGCCCATGGCAGACTACGTCGGAGACTACACTTTGCGCTACAGAAAACCATTTACCAACCCCAGAACAGATTATGTCGGATCCCCTATGCACCTTTCCCACGCAAGAAACCCTTGTAAGATCGAAGACGATAAAAAGATGTCCTTCAGCAGTATCCCTAACGGCAGGGAATTAGAGGTTGGCCAGCAGGTAGTTGTCTCGTTTGAGAATTTAAGCGAAATCTACAAGATAATCGCGTACCTGCCCCAATTACGCCGCAATTACAATGGTGAAATCTCGGGTTTCACATGGACAGGAGGAGACTCTTTCTATCAGAAAAGTGTCCTTGGCAAGATTGCGAAGGTCCTGCCAAGTGATGGCACCAACGCCACCATGTACAACGTCGAATTGTATGCAGATAGAGATAGAGACCCTAACAACCCTAACCCTAGTGACGTAGAAAATACAACGAGCGACGCCATCGATGGCAGGCGTGTGAGGGCTTTCCACGACAGCGCGGTAGTGGTACATGTGGGCGACAGGAATGTTTTGTCAGATGTGAAGCTGGCGTGCGTTCATTGTCAGGAGATGCGGGCGATGGAGGGCTTCGAATTCTGCGGGGCATGTGGAAAGAGATGAGGGAGGGCGAAGAAGGGGTGGGGATTTAGCACGTATTTATATTTTTAAAAGTTTAAATTTATATATTTAACGACCCTTGTTGGTAAACCTTTTCTCCAAGCCGAGGCCACTACTTGTATCCTGTCATGAGGTACGCCAATGGCATTTTCTAGAAAGGTTTTTGGTGAGTGTTTGGATCCTTCACCGTGGACTTGGTCCAATAATGATTTCACGAAGCGAAAACTTCTTCATTAGATAGTGTCGGGTTATATAGGGCCAGTTGGTCAGTCAGCACGGAATTTCGTAGTAGCCCCTACCGTATTTTCTTTGTTGACCTTCACTTCTAAAAAAAGCACTTCTAAAAAAAAAATTGCGGAAGGAAGAAAGCCAGTGCCTTGTGCAAAAAAAATTAACATCATATTGTCAAAAACCGAAGCACTTTAAAATACACCCACACTTCTTCTAGTAGAATCTGCCTTCCAACGGAAAAAACTCCAACTAAGCAGGCAGAATTTACAGGTCAAAAGGGGGGTAATACAAAAACTGCACCCGCATCTCTGATGGGCATCTGTTTGTTGTGTCCTGGAGAATTTCCTCTATCAAACGGTCAGAATCTACACTACAAAACGACCACCTCCAATAATATCCGGGATGGAGGCCGTCAAAGCTAAGCCGGGCAAGTTATCCGAGATTGAGGCCCTCAATGAATCCCTTAAAGCTGAGCTGAAGGCAGCTGCCGCCCAACTCCAGGCTGAGCACAAAACGAAAGACCAGGCGCTTGCTAAGCTCAACGAAAAGAAGGACGCAGTCGCAGCTCTGTCCGAACAGCAAGTGCGGA